>SJYT01019987.1:1249-49013 GCA_006410635.1 Cephalophus harveyi | reverse complement strand
CTTTTGGAGGGGACACAATTCAACCCATAATGGCAGGGTTAACTGTAACTATTATTGTTATTTGTATCATTATCACTGCAATCATTGAGAACTCAAGAATATCTAAGAAACAGCTCCAGTATTCAAGAGGAGAAGACAGGGGACCCCCGTCATGAAAAAGAGCTGACCTGGTTGTTGCAATTCGTACCTGAGAAACATTTCAGCACAAAGGCTATAGGAACCACCCTGCTGACCTCTGGGCTTTTGCTCTCTGTGGCATAGATGGAGCAGATGCGGAGTGAGCTGCTTCAGGAGCGAGCCATGAAGCAAGACTTGGAGTGTGACAAGATTTCTCTGGAGAGACAGGTGAGGGCAGCTGGCCCCACGAGCCCCCCGACCCGCCTCGTGGCTTTGGACTAGAGCCCCGTGCTTGAACCTTCTTTGCACAGCATGCCTAAGAACTCTGGAGCATAACTCATTTGAGAGGTAGAGGTTTTTCTAAGGCCTTTTCCAGAAAGGTTATTCCCAGTAATTTTAAATGTGCTTGTAAGTTTAGCAGCTGCGGAGAAGTAGAATTGCAGGTGTTGTTTTCTAGATCCTAAAGAAGGCTAACTCAAATGAAAAGAGAAAAATAAAGTGTTGAGACTTCCCTGGCAGTCCAGTGGCTAAGATGCCTCACTCCCAGTGCAAGGGCCCCGGGTTCGATGCCTGGTTAGGGAACTAGATCCTGTATGCTGGAACTAAGAGTTTGCATGCCACAGCTAAAGATCAAAGATCCTAAACTAAGACCTGTCACAGCCAAATAAATTTTAAAAGCCAAAAAACAAAAACCACATCCAGTGCAGGTGTTGGTAACAAATCTTACATGAATCATTGTATCTTTAACATGCCCTTCATGTAAGTTCTTCACTGAATATGACATATGGTATTTCTGAAGGAGCCTATTTCTCTTGTCCCATACCAATAGGTTTATAAAAGGCCAAGGTTAGGATCATTTGTCTATTATCCAGGAGTCTTAGGACATGCCAGAGATTTCACTCAGGCTTATAAGGAATGTGATAGAATCTCTTCTTTCAGCTTGTCAGGACACGAGTGCAAATCTTTTTCCTGGAAACATCCCCAGGTCTCCCAGCACCACTCATCTGAAGATGGAAAGCAGGCTTACCCCAGTCACTGACCGCACACTGGCCCGCCCTCTGCTCCGCACAGAGGGTGTGGTAGACACAGCCCCTCATGGTCTCCCTGTCTGATTCCAGAACAAGGACTTAAAGAGCCGGATTATCCACCTGGAAGGTTCCTACAGGTCCAGCAAAGAGGGCCTGGTGGTGCAGATGGAGGCCAGGATCGCAGAGCTGGAGGACCGTCTGGAGAGCGAGGAGAGGTGAGCCAGCTCCAGCCCTGGTGCACAGGCCCTGCTGGGCACTGAGCATCACGTTACAGAGTGCTTTTACCCTGTATCTCTGCCCATCCTCCTAAGCCTGTGAGGAAGGCAGGGCAAATACAGCCTTGCTGGAAAATAGTTTCCATTTTGTAGATGAGAAAATTGAGGCCCACCAAGTAAGTAACTTGAGGAAGGTAGCCTGGAAGGATATTGTTGCCCTAGGACTAAGACTTGGGACCCCCACTGCTCAACTCTGCGTTGTTCCTTTCTCCACGCCTTAAATAAGGCAGGCTGCCTCATAAGTCAGTGTGTTAGAGCTGAATTAGTTAGATGAGAAAATTGAGGCCCACCAAGTAAGTAACTTGAGGAAGGTAGCCTGGAAGGATATTGTTGCCCTAGGACTAAGACTTGGGACCCCCACTGCTCAACTCTGCGTTGTTCCTTTCTCCACGCCTTAAATAAGGCAGGCTGCCTCATAAGTCAGTGAGTTAGAGCTGAATTAGATGAAAGAGGGCTGACTGTGCTCAAGGGGCTGGGTGTATTCGAGCAGAGGCCGAGTGGCCATCTGTCAGAGATGGACACGTGGGTGGGCGGGCCACAGGAATGACCATACCCTCTCCTGCACCATGATTGTCTGCAGCTTGTCCTTGGACCGTGGCCCAAGGGCCAGCTCCTCAATTCTTACTAATGGCCCCTCACCTTCCTAGAAGTTGTGTGTGTCTCTGTGTGTATGTGTGTGTAGAGCACTTTATGTCATCGATTTTCAGTAAGACTTTAGGGACTGGGTCAGGGCAGTAAACCCCAAACATTGACAGCCTGGCAGTCTGTGAATCTCTGCCTTACCAAGTGAAGCCTGGTACTGGGAGAACTCAGGGCAGGTCTGACCCCAGCTCAGCCTCTCTCGGGCTCTCTGCAACCTCAGGCAAAGTCACTCCCCTTCTCAGAGCCCCTGTTTCCTCATCTGTCCATTGAGCAGCGCTTTCCTCTTGTACGTTGTGAGTCTCCCTGACCCGGGGCTGGCTGCCTGTGGGACTGGGACGAGACTGTCTTCTGTTCTGCCCTTCCAGGGACCGGGCCAGCCTCCAACTGAGCAACCGCCGGCTGGAGCGGAAGGTGAAGGAGCTGGTGATGCAGGTGGACGATGAGCACCTGTCGCTGACTGATCAGAAGGACCAGGTGGGGGACCCTCTGCGAGTTCTTTTGAAATTTTGTGTGGGCTGGGGAAGCCAGACGGAGGGAGGGCTCGGAGGATGGACAAGCGGTGAAGTTGAGTGGACCGAGTCTTCTCTTTCCACTCCACCCCTTACAGCATGGAATGGGGCCTTTAAAGCCCACTTCAGCAAATTTCAGACCCTGAACTTGGTTTTGAAAAAGTGGGAGAGTCTTACCTCCACTTTCGCATGAGGCCTGTTTCCCACTTTGCCATATCTTATCACTTGATGCAGTTGAGCTTGCGCTTGAAGGCAATGAAGCGACAGGTGGAGGAGGCCGAGGAGGAAATCGACAGGCTGGAAAGTTCTAAGAAGAAGCTGCAGAGGGAGCTGGAGGAGCAGATGGATGTGAATGAGCAGCTGCAGGGCCAGCTCAACTCCATGAAGAAGGACTTAAGGTGGGCGAGTGTGTCGACGCCCCCAGGGGCTGTGACAGCCCTGACGTTTGAGGGGCGCATGAGGCTTTCAGAGCCTCTCCTGTCGTCTCTGGCCTCCACGGCCCCTCTGGGGTCATCCCGTCCTAGAGATGCCAGTGGCTGTATCCACTCCATTCACCCCATACACTCAGTAGGCATCACATGTGTCATCCTCATACCATTGCCCAGTGTCAGCAGGCAGGTATTATCCTTGCCGTCCGAAAGGGGAAACGGAGGCTCAGAGCAGGTCAGACCGGCTCACACCACCCTGTAGAGAGGAGTTCCTGGGCCAGCCCTTAGGTTGCCTGGGTTAGGGAGAAAGGAGATGAAGCTGTGGGTTCCTGTTCTCAGGAGGACTGGGATATCCCAAGCCTGGTTTCTGGAAAGCGCTGCTCTCTTAAGCTCCCTGGGCACAGCAGGAGGATAGGGGATTAATGGGGGGTGGGGGAACGTTGCTTTCCTTGCCTCAGGGTCACAGCTTAGGGCATTGGAGTGAGGGGTGAGTTTATGTTCATCCTTGTTCATGAAGCTGGGCTTTTCCTGGAGGCTGATGGTGACTGGAGGCTTCTTGCCAGCTGCCCAGGCACTTCTTCATAAGTGCACAGAAGAGCCTGTTGAGAATCCTGTAAACACGGCATGTCTATCAAGAATCCAGCCCCAGGTTGGCATTAGGAGGCAATATAAAAGGGGGCACCAAAAATCTTAATCAAAATGCAGTATTAAAAAAAATTAGTGCAAACCACCCGTGGTGCACAGGATGATAAAATTTAACATTAAGATGGGCTTTACAGTTGGACCCTGCCAAGCCACGTGGGAGCTTGAGGCAGGAGGGAAAATCAGGACTGCTGACCTTGACCCAGCCCTGCCCAGCTCTCCGTCAGCAACAGCCTCCCGTGCCACCAGGTGGGCAGTTTGCTCCCTGTTGCTGTACAAGCTCATGTGCCACCCATTGGGGTGGAGAGACAGGCACCTTGAACCCATTCACCTCTAGATCTGACGTGAGCCTCAGTCCAGGGCCAGGAAACATGCCTCCTGTTGTTTTACAGACTTAAGAAGTTGCCAAGCAAAGTGCTGGACGACGTGGACGACGACGACGACCTCAGCACGGATGGGGGGAGCCTCTATGAGGCGCCACTGAGCTACACCGTCCCCAAGGACAGCACTGTCGTCAGCCAGATCTGAGCCCACTTCCGGGGGCTGCAGTGGGAGGCGTGAGAGGGAGCGCCATCGCCTCCTCTTTGCAGACCAGGCATCTCCTCTTGATGTCACGTCCTCCTAGGATCTCTGGTACCCAGCTCTGGTGGCTTGGGCGGCCGCTCTTGCAGGGTATGCATTGCGATGCCCGCGGCCACTTGGCAGGATGGAGCCCCACTCTGCACAGCTGTCTGCCGCGCCATCTGCATTGCTGCTCCTCCCCCACATCCCCCTGTCAAGAGAAAGGGTCCAAAGGCTGGTTCCTATTCAGTAGCCCTGGTGTGGGGGAGGGGATGATGTGTAGACTGTACATATTTTAAATCAGACCTTCTCCTAGACTGCTGCTGTTCCATTTTGGAATGTTGCAGAGGCTTCATGGGGCGGCTTGTTTGTAAAGTTCACATGTGTCTATTGAGTATTATTTTTAAAAATACAAAGCTACTAGATTTTTAAATATTATGGAGCCAGTGGCAAGAAGGAGAAGGTAGAATAAAGACCACTCTGGACCTCAGAGTTGGAAAAAGGAATTGTTGAGGAGATGAGAGACAGTTAATCCTGGGAAAAGAAGTTCGGGTGGTCTTAGTGAAGAACTCCCTTAAGGAAGGAGGGGAGGGTAAGTCTGAGGTCACTTGTATCTGTGGTCCTTGGTTGCTTATTTTATCTAGAATTTTGTTATGATTTCTGAACCACACTGAGTCGATTCTGGTCACTAATTGCAATTTCTTTTGCGCAGGTAGAGTGGGGAGACTTGTATGTAAGGTTTTTCCACAAATGATGTGGTTTCTGGAGGCTGGAGCCTTCCTCTCATTTCTTACTGGTTCCTTCCTTCTCCTTCCCAGAGAAGGTCTGCAATCTATACTCTTTAGGGCCCTGGACCAGTTGTTGATGGGTGGGCACTAGGCGGGTTTGGGGAGCAGGTTCACGGACTTAGACTTGAGGAAGAGGCAGGTGATGTGCAGGCAGGTGATGGGGAAGGAGGAAAGGAGGGGAGATGAGCAGATGTGGGGGGGTGTAGGTAGGAAGGAGGAGGAGAAGTTCTTGAAAGCTGGGGCATGTGTAGAGAAGAGGCGGGTTGAGCAGGATCCCAGGTTTATGTCAGGAGAGGAAGAGAAGAAGCAGAAGTGAGAGAAATGTCTGTACAAACTGGAAGAATCCTTCCCACTTCTGGGACAAGGGATAGGGGCCAACCGGAGCAGGGGTAACTGGGACTGGGTGAGGTCTGGGTGAGGCCAGGTCCCTGGAATGGAATTTTAGGAAGGCATTGGGAGTCTGCAGGGTATCTGGCACTTCCTCCTGGGCTTCCTGTGGCGGTCCCCAGGCACACCCAGCAGCCAGGTCCAATCACAGCTGGTCAGGCCCATGGCCAGGGAGGGTACCCTGCAAGTTGTATGCGTGTAAGTGTTCGGCTGCCTCACAGTGTCTCGATGTGTCCTGGAACGTGAGAAGCGTGTGGCCCCGGCACGCCCTGACAGATGCCGTGGGGAGAAGGAGGGAGCAAGGGGCTCTCAGTGCCCTGCCTACCCCAGGTCACAGAGCCCAGGCATCAGGATTCAGAGTGGTCACCCCCATGCACGGGTAGGTGTCATCACCCGCTGTGGGTGAGGCCCCCAGAGCAGAAGCGCGAAGCCTGCCTCTGCCTCTGCTTACTTATTTGGAGTATGGAGACATACCTCCCTTTAACCATTCATTCATGTAGCAGATACTTATTGGACATCCATGAGACCCCCGCCTCCGGCACTGGGAGCGCAGCAGGGTATACAGAGGCTCACCGTCCCTCCCTGCCTGGAGCGCTGTCGGGGCTGGGGCGACAGGCAGCAGCCGCACTGATGAGCACGGCAGAGCCTCTCCGGACGCGCCCCAGGGACCCTCCATCCTCTGGGGCCGCAGCAAGCCTGTGGTGGGAGGACTGGCTCACCGGAACCAGAGCAGTCCCTCGACTCTCGCACGTCGCGAGTTCCCCGCTGCTTCCACCGCTGCTAGGTATTTGCCAAGAAGCCTGCCCGGCAGTGTTCCCACTCCTCATTCCTACAGATTGGAGGTGGAAAAGGTTGGGGCCCAAGAACCTTGGGAGCGCGTCCGCTTGTGTCTTGGTTTGTGAGGAAGTTACTGCCTCTCATTCTGGCCAGTTCCTTCCGGTAGCCACGAGGCAGTCTGCAAGAAGCACACTGTGAAAAGAGAACAGAGTTCACCGTTCGGAAGTCCTGCATCTTTACCTGAGAGGTGAGACATTACCCATGTCGACCTACTCGCCCTTCTGCGCCGTGACAGGGCTGGCAGTGAGCCGGATGCATGCAGGATGCTGGAAGGAGCACCAGCCTCGGAACTGAGACAGATGTCTTCAAGTCCCGGCTCATCTTAGCCCAGTGACCTTGATGGGATGACCTCGAGAGACGTGTGTTCAGAACAGCAAACTCTGCAGGATGAATTGAGGACCAGGGCTCAAGGTCCTTGCCAACTCTGACATGCTATCGTTCTTTGATTTTATGTACACATATATGTTTTTTTTTCTGTTTGTTAAGAACTAACTCAAGAATATTTCCTTTAGCTAGTTTAAAAAGAAAAAAAAATATTTTATTTAATAAACAAGTTTGTGGCCAAATGCTGTGCTGAGGAGACAATCATCCTATAGCTTTATAATTTTCTTCCTGCTTCTGAGTGTCATTCGACGATGCCGATAGGCTTATCGTGTTGGGTTTCTGCTTGCGGGTCTGGTTTGATTGCCTTGTTTGTCACAGAGGAAATTATCTTGGCAGCTGCCTCCTGTAAGTGAACTCCTGGAGAAAGCGAGTTTGCCTTTCAATAAACAATATCGCCCAACAGGAGTCTTGACTCTCCCGTTATTTTGACTCGCTTGTTTTCTCCAGATCTTGGCTCCCTGTCTGCCAAGAACAGCCCAGCTGAATGGCTGGAAAGTACTCAAGGTAAAGGAGCTTGGGGCATTCCAGGCTGGGAGTTGGGTGGGAGGGGGTGAGGGGGGAACACAGAGGATTAAATGTACCCGGATTGTTGTGATGGTCTGAAAAATCCAAATGGCCCATTTCCAGAAAATGGCAAAAGGGGAAGTGTGTTGATAACTGAGGATGAACAGGCACCCGCTGTTTGTTCCTCTTTCCTGAACTGCGGTGGGTTCTCCTGCGATCGCTGTGTGTACATCGTCTTATTTGATCTACAGCAGGCTAACAGCCCTTTTATATGAAACAGGTCACTTCTGCGTGGAAGGGACCTATACTGCTGCTCCTCCGCCCTCAGAGCTGTGCTCTGCGCGGTCCTCTGGAGGCTGAGCCCTGCAGGCCCGGGGGTCAGCTGGGGGAAGCACGTGAAGGTCCGTGTTGCTGTGCTTGTCACTCCCTCCTCCGTGCAGCATTTCTGGCTGTGGGCCTGTCGGGTGGCTCTACCTCCTCCAGTTCCCAAAGTGATCAGGGCTGCCTGCTGCTGTTCCTCTGGGCCCTTCCGCAGGCCTGGCAGGTTCTCCTGGCACTGCTTCCCCTGGGGGAATTTCTTCAGTAAACCCTTTGTGCCGTCACAGGCAACTGCTGCTTCCTGCCCAGAGCTGTGCCCACTGCCCCCTCAGCACCCCCAGTGATGCCTGCCCATCCACCTGTCCTGAACCTCTTGACTCTCTCTGTTCTAACTAAACAGAGCATCCCAGATATTAATGGGAGTTTCTAATTTTGAAAAGTCCTTGAAGTTTTTGCATAAATTGTTTGCTTTTTTTTTTTTAAGCATCAGAATTATTGGGGTATAGTTTTGTTATTTACAGGTAGGTAAAAGACACCCTTTTGGCACTAGTTGCTTTTGAAACTGTAATCTCTTTGGCCTCTCTGCTAGGGTCCTCCTGGTGGGAATAAGAGACCCTGAGAGGTTACCTGTTAGGCTTGACCTGTGGGAGGGGTGTGTGTGACTCAGGACCTCAGAGCCAAAGAGAGTAAGTCCTTTCGGGCTTGCAGCTCCTTCCCCCACATTCTCAACATTCCTTCTTTCCAACTTGTGGATGGCTACAGCGGTTCTGTCTTTAGGAAGAAGGTCATCAACCAGAAAGCTTTCTGCTCTAAACTTTCAAAGGACAGGAGAAAATGCCTCGACAGCAAGTTCCTATCAGCAGCCAAACAGCCCCGAGTCCAGAAATCCCAGGCTTGGTGGAGGGATCAGCAGACGTGTTCTGCTTTCAGACCTGCACTGAAAATCATGGTGGGCATGCATATGTATGACCTGAGGCCCGGCCTGTCTCAGCAGCAGAGCATGGGCTGAGTGTGTGCCCCATGCTGGGTTTGTTAAAGCTGGAAAGACTGGCAGTGCCCTTCCAAGAGACATTCAACAAGAATACCTATTCTATTTCTTCTTAAATTGAAGAAAGTAGGGAAAACCATTAGACCATTCAGGTATGACCTAAATCAAATCCCTTATGATTATACACTGGAAGTGAGAAATAGATTTAAGGGACTAGATCTGACAGAGTGCCTGATGAACTATGGACGGAGGTTCGTGACATTGTACAGGAGACGGAGCAAGACCATCCCCGTGGAAAAGAAATGCAAAAAAGCAAAATGGTTGTCTGGGGAGGCCTTGCAAGTAGCTGTGAAAAGAAGAGAAGCGAAAAGCAAAGGAGAAAAGGAAAGATATGAGCATCTGAATGCAGAGTTCCAAAGAATAGCAAGAAGAGACAAGAAAGCCTTCTTCAGTGATTAATGCAAAGAAATAGAGGAAAACAACAGAATGAGAAAGACTAGAGATCTCTTCAAGAAAATTAGAGACACTAAGGGAACATTTCATGCAAAGATGGGCTCGATAAAGGACAGAAATGGTATAGACCTAACAGAAGCGGAAGATATTAAGAAGCGGTGGCAAAAATACACAGAAGAACTGTACAAAAAAAGATCTTCATGACCAGGATAATCATGATGGTGTGATCATTCACCTAGAGCCAGACATCCTGGAATGTGAAGTCAAGTGGGCCTTAGAAAGCATCACTACTAACAAAGCTAGTGGAGGTGATGGAATTCCAGTTGAGCTGTTTCAAATCCTGAAAGACAATCCTGTGCAAGTGCTGCACTCAATCTGCCAGCAAATTTAGAAAACTCAGCAGTGGCCACAGGACTGGAAAAGGTCAGTTTTCATTCCAATCCCAAAGAAAGGCAGTGCCAAGGAATGTTCAGACTACCACACAGTTGCGCTCATCTCACACGCTAGTCAAGTAATACTCAAAATTCTCCAAGCCAGGCTTCAACAGTTTGTGAACTGTGAACTTCCAGATGTTCAAGCTGAATTTAGAAAAGGCAGAGGAACCAGAGATCAAATTGCCAACATCCGCTGGAACATAGAAAAAAGCAAGAGAGTTCCAGAAAAACATCTGTTTCTGCTTTATTGACTATACCAAAGCCTTTGACTGTGTGGATCACAATAAACTGTGGAAAATTCTGAAAGAGATGGGAATACCAGCCCACCTTACTTGCCTCTTGAGAAACCTATATACAGGTCAGGAAGCAACAATTAGAACTGGACATGGAACAACAGACTGGTTCCAAATAGGAAAAGGAGTCCGTCAAGGCTGTATATTGTCACCCTGCTTATTTAACTTTTGCGAAGAGTTGACTCATTGGAAAAGACTCTGATGCTGGGGGGGATTGGGGGCAGGAGGAGAAGGGGACGACAGAGGATGAGATGGCTGGATGGCATCACTGACTCGATGGACGTGAGTCTAAGTGAACTCCGGGAGATGGTGATGGACAGGGAGGCCTGGCGTGCTATGATTCATGGGGTCTCAAAAAGTCAGACATGACTGAGTGACTGAACTGGACTGAACTGAACTGAAGTGTAAAGTTCATCATCTCTTCTGTTGAAGACCTACATATATTTTTTATGGGAAGTTCATATGTTTTTATTATTTGTTTGACTATTTACTCTGAATGTCAAAGACTTTTTTTAAGTAACTTTAATGAGTAATTTATCATTTATTAAATTAATTGTTTTTGAAAGTTTAATTGATATGCTGCACATACTTAAAGGGCACAATCTGATAAATCTTCTTACACAGACAAACATACCTATATACCCACCAGTGTATGCAACAATATGGATATGAATATATATCAATCATATATACATACCTGTGAACCCATCACTACAATAAAGATAACAAGCATTTCCATCACCCCAAGGAGTACGTCAAGGCTGTATATTGTCACCCTGCTTATTTAACACATATGCAGAGTACATCATGAGAAACGCTGGACTGGAAGAAACACAAGCTGGAATCAAGATTGCCGGGAGAAATATCAATAACCTCAGATATGCAGATGACACCACCCTTATGGCAGAAAGTGAAGTGGAGCTAAAAAGCCTCTTGATGAAAGTGGAGAGTGAAAAAGTTGGCTTAAAGCTCAACATTCAGAAAACGAAGATCATGGCTTCTGGTCCCATCACTTCATGGGAAATAGATGGGGAAACAGTGGAAACAGTGTCAGACTTTATTTTTTTGGGCTCCAAAATCACTGCAGATGGTGATTGCAACCATAAAATTAAAAGACGCTTACTCCTTGGAAGAAAAGTTATGTCCAACCTAAATAGCATTTTCAAAAGTAGAGACATTACTTTGCCGACTAAGGTCTGGCAAAGAGTCGGACATGACTGAGCGACTGCACTGAACTGAACTGAAAAGTTTCATATCCTACCAAATCTGCATAACAAACTTGATCTCAAAAGTAAGGTGTCTGTCCTTGAACATACAGGAGAACAGGGTTTGGAGTCTACCCTACCATTGCTTCTTCTACACTTTAGATGGAAATGGGTGGTCTGAGCCCCATATCCATTCATTATGCCTGAAATTGAAAGCTCGTTGTCCTTATATATTTTCTAAATAGTTTTAAATTTCATTAAGAATTAAAAGGAAATGGAGAAATAGATCTTCTATAGATCTTTTCCCCTCAGTTTTGAGATATAATTGACATACAACAATGTGTAAATTTAAGGTGTACAGCCTAATGATTTAACTTACATACATCCTAAAATGATTACCATGATATGTAGTTACATTTATCATCTTATAGAGATACAGAGTTTTACAAAAAGAAAGGGAATCTTTCCTTGTAATGAGAATTCTTAGGATTTATTCCCTTAACAACTTTCATATGTAACTTATAGCAGTTTTAATTATATTTATCATATTGTACATTACATCCCCAATATATATCTTGTGGCTGGAAGGTTGTACTTTTGACACCTTCTTCTAATTCCCTTTCCCTTCACCCCCACCTCTCTGATCTTTTTTTCTATAGTATGTTTAGTTTTGAATTACAATTGACCTCTAATACTGTATTAATTCCTGGTACACAACATAGTGATTCAATGTTTCTAGACATTACAAATTATAGTTCTATAAGTTATAGTTCTACAAATTAATAAGTTGAATTTATATTTTTACTTTATAATAAAGATGGAAGCATCTATGTATTATGTTTTTCTCTAATGAGTTAAATTAACTACTGAGGGGAAAATTATATCTGTATCTATACATACCTAGCCACAATGTATATGATGCCATGAAATGCAATTTTTATGAAGGCAATATAACTTACTTTTATGTAATCATATTGTTCCCTGGCAAAACTAAATCATATTGCATGTAGAACTCTTATCATTCAACTCTGATATCAGAGTTCTTATTTTTACAAGTATGAAAAACTACAAACCAATTTCATGTGTTTGCACTGAGTTTGAAAATAATAGTTTGGTTTCCTGTTGAGCCTGAACATTGTGGTAAGTTTTGAAGTTAATAATGGCTTCCTTAATGATGTAATTTTGCTCTTAAATTTCTATGCAAAATCAGTAGTCAAAAAAATTGAAAAGAAAATTTTCTACCTGGACCAATCTTGAGATTTGCTAAACATACAGCTAAAACTACATACTTTTAGACTCCCAATCAGTAAAAAGACATTTGAACCTAGCATCACCTCTGTGTTTTGGAGCATATTTCCTTTCTCTTACTGGATTCATCCTTGATGAGCTATCTATCAAGCTGCTCTAGTACTCTCTCTCTGGGGGAAGGCCAGAGGATTCCTTCTGGGCCAGCTAGACTCTTTTTACTTGAAATTTGAGTACTGATGAAGGTTATATTTCATGCACTGGAGAAGGAAATGGCAACCCACTCCAGTATTCTTGCCTAGAGATTCCCAGGGATTGGGGAGCCTGGTGGGCTGCCGTCTATGTGGTTGCACAGAGTCACTCTCATCCTCTCATCCTCTGTCACTCCCTTCTACTCCTACCCTCAATCTTTCCCAGCATCAGGATCTTTTCCAATGAATCAGTTTTTGGCATCAGGTGGCCAAAATACTGGAGTTTCAGCTTCAGCATCAGTCCTTTTGAAGAGTACTCAAGCTTGATTTCCTTTAAGATTGACTGGTTTGATCTCCTTGGTTTTCAAGGGACATTCAAGAATCTAAAGCCTACGAAAGAAGAAACTTTTCCCTGGAGCAGGGGGCCTCACTTCTCTCTCTAGTGCTTATTTATTTATTCATCAAATATTATTTAAAGCTTATCGTACTAAGTACTATTCTTCTGCTAGAACAATGAATTAGACCTCAAATCTGCAAACTTTTTCTAG
Organism: Cephalophus harveyi; assembly: GCA_006410635.1. Lineage (NCBI taxonomy): Eukaryota > Metazoa > Chordata > Mammalia > Artiodactyla > Bovidae > Cephalophus > Cephalophus harveyi. The sequence goes on along the minus strand of SJYT01019987.1, from coordinate 36,236 downwards.
AAAGTGCCAGATAATAAATGTTTTAAGCTTTGTGGATCAGAGAGCTATGTCTCAGCCACTCAGCTCTACTGTAGTACCACAGATCTCCCATAGAAGATATGTCAGTGTGTGTGTGTGTAGCTGTGTTCCAATAAAATTTTTTTCATATAATCAGGAAAAGTCTCTGTTCTGCTAGAGCTCATAAAGAGGAAAACAAGTAAATTAAGATATTTTGAATAGCAATAAGTGCTATAAAGGAAATCAAACAGGCAAGATGACAGACAGACAATGACAGGAAAATGTAGGCTACAATTCATCTAGGTTTGCAGAAAAGGCCTCTCTGAACAGCAAGAAGGAGGTAGCTGAAGAAAGATTTGGGAAGAGGAGGCTCCAAACTGAGTTTCCAGGCATGACTTGTAGAATGATGCTGAACCCACTAAACAAGTACTTCCTCTGCCCAAATCAGGAAGTTGAAACATCCGAAGGACAGCTCTGTGAGGAGTAAAATAGGGGGAAAGGTGGTTGGAATGGTGCGCCCTCACCTTAGGAGGTATGGTTGGCTCTGGTGCTAAGCTCATACCTCTTTAGTAGCTGGAGTCAGACACCAGTGAGGGTGGGGGCAAGTCTGAGGTCAACAAGACTGTCAGGATGGCACCAGCTCTTCTCCGTAATTGCCTGGGGTCTGCTGAGATTCTGCAGCAGGAAGCCAGTCTGTTAGTCTTAATCTCATGTCACAGAAGTAAAGAATGACTATCTCCTCCCTGATTGCTCCTTCCCCACAATTTTAGGGACCTCATCCTTGCACAGAGCCCCTACATGTGAAAGGGCATATAACTAAAAAGGGTCAAATGCCTGCTCCTTAGATCTCCACTTGAATCCCTACTGCTTTCTGTCCTTGTGAGCTGGACTGGATATGCGGAAAGAAATTTTAAGTTGCTCTTTGCTTCTCTTTCTGAAAATTTAGAATCTGCATATTCTCCTCTCTTCTTCCCTTTCTTGGGAACCACCAGATATGGCTGAATCTTTCTAAGACAAAAGTTTCCCCTAAACAGGAGGTCCCTCTACTTCCAAACTGTACCTCCCATGTTTCAGCAACCCCTTCTAAGAGAGGAGAGAAAGCAAGACAAAGGGGAAGAAAGAGTTGGAACTGACATTTATAGTGCTAGATGCTGTGGATTTTACATCCATTTATTTCACTTAATTTTAATGACCTCCTTACAAGATAGATGGTGTTCTAATTTTTTCAGGTTAAGAAGCTTAGATTCAGCAAGGTTTAATAACTTGCACAAAGTCACATAACTATTAAGAACAGAACCAAAATTTGAACCAAGTTCATACTAAATTCTGAGCTCCTCAACCATGGATAATAGGCACTGTGCGCTAGACTTATATGCTTATAATCCCACTTTATTCTTTTAAAAACCTTGAGGCTTAATGAAGCTTAATAATTTTCCCCAAGGCCAATAGTTGGGGAAAAAGGTCTCTCCTCTGTGTTACACGCACACACATATACACATCATTAACTGTACAATACATTTTTTTTAATTCATCTACTGCTACTTGTATGTTGTTTTTTCCTCACGAATATATATTATCTGCAACTTGATTTTGTATTCTTTATATCCCTAGGTAAAAAGAGTACGTAACCACTGAATTCTCATCAGATAAATGACTAGCCAAATTTTAATCAGCTTGCAAATACAAAATAGAAGGTAGATTTCAAATAATGGTTCTTTTTCTACACAGGTTTTTGTTGTTGTTCAGTCATTAAGTTGTTTCTGACTCTTTGCAACTCCATGGACTTCAGCATGCCACACTTCCCTGTACTTCACTATCTCCCAGAGTTTGCTCAGACACATGTCCATTGAGTCAGTGATGCTATCTAACCATCTCATTCTCTGTTTCCCTCTTCTCCTCTTGCCCTCAACCCTCAATGTTTGCCATCATCAGGATCTTTTCCAATGAGTTGGCTGTTTGCATCAGGTGGCCATAGTATTGGAGCTTCAGCTTCAGCATCAGTCCTTCCAGTGAATATTCAGGACTGACTTTTTCTAGGATGGACCGATTTGATCTCCTTGCAGTCCAAGGGACTCTTAAGAGTCTTCTCCAACACCACAGTTCAAAAATATCTAATGCTTCAGTGTTCAGCCTTCTTTATGGTCCAACTCTCACATCCATACATAGCTACTGGAAAAACCATAGATTTGACTTTACAGATCTTTTTCGGCAAAGTGATATCTCTGCTTTTTAATCACTGTCTAGATTTGTCATAGTTTTTCTTTCAAGGAGCAAACATCTTTTAATTTCATGGCTGCAGTCACCATTTTGGAACCCAAGAAAATAAAGTCTGTCACTGTTTCCACTTTTTCCCCATCTATTTGCCATGAAGTGATAGGACCAGAAGTAAAACTGTTAAATTTGTTCCTAGTAAAATGAAAGTATATTTTAATTGAGTTGAAAATTTAGTTTTATTGAATGATTTTATCTAGAGGATAATATTGATATTTCATGCATTGGACAAAGAATAAAATTTCTATATGCTGGACAATTTGAAGCCTCACTAACCTTATGAAATGTGTCATTAAAAACATATGTATGACTGAGATACTTCTCGGGTAGAAATTTTCTTTAGAAGGAAGCAAGGATAGTAGTTCAGTTCAGAACAGACTCAAAAGTCAGAATGTCTAGGTTTGATTCCTGGCACCTTCATTTACTGTATAACATATGTTTAGCTGAGTACTCTGGCATAAACATTTACTATCTCTGTGCCTCGATTTTTTTCACCCGTAAAATAGCACAAGGGCACATCAACTCTATAGACTGTGTGATTAACTGAATGATGCTACAGGATTGTGTAGAACTAAACTATGGAACTGTGCCCTCAGTAAATATTCAGTTTTTACTTCAAAGCCAAGTTCAAGGGGAACACAGATATGAAGAGTGCTAGCTCCCATACTTGGCAAGCAGCATTGTGACTGAAATGCTCTGACACTCTAACAGGGTCACATGAATTCCTCTACAGGCTGAACTCTCTGTAGAAGTTCCCAAATTCACCTGAATTGCTATTATTTTTGGTACATGCCTACGAATGCCCCCAGGAAAATGTTCCACTGAACACTGGAAAATTACAACCTGAGGCATATCGTCTATAAAAAACCAAGATTGTGTGGAATGTGCTAGTCTGATTTGAAAAGACATTAAATGGTGTTTCTGCTGCCAAAGAACAAGAAGGAAATTTACACATGACCAGAAATGTCTAGAAACTTTTAAAACTCCTAGAATGGGAAAGGAGCCAGTGATGGTATTTTGATACGACATCTTTATATTTCACCACCAGATCCAATTCACAGAGTTCAAATCCCTCACTTTCTTCAGGGCACTGTGTGTGCTGAAGTGGAGTTGAGAGGAAATGCTCCCTCTCTCAAATTCTCTGTGATAACATCTCAATTCAGACTGACTTACTCTGAACTCAAAGAGAGGAAGTGATACTCCATCCAGATCAGAGGTCACTGCGTTCTGCAAGGAGGATGGGCACCAGTGCACTGTGTGTTTTATAATATACTAAAGGGAATCAAGAGCACATTGGAGGTCACAATACAGTACATGGACACTTGAGACTATAACCCTCTCAGTCTCCTTTGGAGCGGAGTCATGAATGGGCCTCAGAGAATATAACACACCCCTGGAAATGTGTGGAAAACTATATAACAGAGTAAGGCGGAAATGATACAAGTGCCAACTGAGGTGGATATCTAAGGTTTATACCAGATTCTCCAATGTCTAGAAGTAGAGTTCAAATGTTGCCCTGAAATATTTTTTGTATTTTGTGGCAAATCACTTGAGTGGTGTCCCTTAGTTACATGAGTGTTAAGACAAGGTAGGAGGGTGATAAAAGTATAGTAGAGAGTTTAATAACTTTCAGATTGACACATTGAGATTTTGTTCATGCAAAGGTAGTCTCGGGGGAGTGTAGATCAATCTGCAAATGGAGTTGGTGGCCCATCCAAGAGCTCTTTCTGCCATATCAGTTAAGGTTCTTAGTGGCAAGCAACTGAAGCCAATCTTAGTAGACTAAGCAAAAAAAAAAAAAAAAAAGTTTATTAAAAAGACATTCAGTAGCCCACACAACCACTGAGAATCCTGGAAAACGAAGATCAAAACCAAGCTGGACCACTGGTGGTCTAGTGGTTAAGAATCCACCTGCTAATGCAGGGAATACAGGTTTAATCCACTGGAAAAATTCCACATGCTATGGGGCACTAGGCCCATGCGCCACAATGACTGAGACCATGCACCTTAGAGCCTGTCCTCTGCAACAAAAGACAACACTGCAAGGCCTGCTCACTGCAACTAGAGAGCGCCCACACAGAACAATGAAGACCCAGTGCAGCCAAAAGTAAAATAAAATAAAGAAAATAAAAAAGCAAGCTTCTAGAAAATATATAAGAAATCATGACACCCTAAAATTTTAATATATATGTATACCACATTTTGTATATTCAACTTTGAAACTATGTAAATATGTTATAGGTATTTATATATGTATGCTATATATGTTACATATGTATGCTATACATGTTATACATGCAATTATAAAACAGAATAAACATTTAAAAAGTCATTCAGTTCAGTTCAGTTCAGTCGCTCATTCGTGTCCAACTCTTTGTGACCCCATGAATCGCAGCATGCCAGGCCTCCCTGTCCATCACCAACTCCCGGAGTTCACTCAAACTCACGTCCATCGAGTCAGTGATGCCATCCAGCCATCTCATCCTCTGTCGTCCCCTTTATCTCCTGCCCCCAATCCCTCCCAGCATCAGAGTCTTTTCCAATGAGTCACCTCTTCGCATGAGGTGGCCAAAGTACTGGAGTTTCAGCTTTAGCATCATTCCTTCCAAAGAACACCCAGGGCTGATCTCCTTCAGAATGGACTGGTTGGATCTCCTTGCAGTCCAAGGGACTCTCAAGAGTCTTCTCCAACACCACGGTTCAAAAGCATCAATTCGTCGGTGCTCAGCTTTCTTCACAGTCCAACTCTTTTTTCACAGCTATTTGTAAGGCCTCCCCAGACAGCCATTTTGCTTTTTTGCATTTCTTTTCCATGGGGATGGTCTTGATCCCTGTCTCCCGTACAATGTCACGAACCTCCCTCCATAGTTCATTAGGCACTCTATCTATCAGATCTAGTCCCTTAAATCTACTTCTCACTTCCACTGTATAATCATAAGGGATTTGATTTAGGTCATACCTGAATGGTCTAGTGGTTTTCCCCACTTTCCTCAATTTAAGTCTGAATTTGGCAATAAGGAGTTCATGATCTGAGGCACAGTCAGCTCCATCTTGTTTTTATTGACTGTATAGAGCTTCTCCATCTTTGACTGTAAAGAATATAATCAATCTGATTTTGGTCTTGACCATCTGGTGATGTCCATGTGTAGAGTCTTCTCTTGGGTGTTGGAAGAGGTGTTTGCTATGACCAGTGCATTCTCTTGGCAAAACTCTATTCGTCTTTGCCTTGCTTCATTCTGTACTCTAAGGCCAAATTTGCCTGTTACTCCAGGTATTTCTTGACTTCCTACTTTTGCATTCCAGTCCCCTATAATGAAAAGAATATCTCTTTTGGGTGCTAGTTCTAAAAGGTCTTGTAGGTCTTCATAGAACCATTCAACTTCAGCTACTTCAGCATTGCTGGTTGGGGCATAGACTTGGATTATTGTGATATTGAATGGTTTGCCTTGGACACGAACAGAGATCATTCTGTCATTTTTGAGATTGCATCCAAGTACTGCATTACGGACTCTTTTGTTGACTGTGATCTCTATTCCATTTCTTCTAAAGGATTCCTGCCCGCAGTGGTAGATATAATGGTCATCTGAGTTAAATTCACCCATTCCAGTCCATTTTAGTTTGCTGATTCCTAGAATGTCGATGTTCACTCTTGCCATCTCCTGTTTGACCACTTTCAATTTGCCTGATTGGAGGCATTACTACAAACCAAAAAAATTACTACAAACCAAAAAGCCATTCAGTTCAGTTCAGTTCAGTTCATTTCAGTCACTCAGTCGTGTCCAACTCCTTGCAACCCCATGAATTGCAGCACACCAGGCCTCCCTGTACATCACCAAGTCCTGGAGTTCACTCAGATTCATGTCCATCGAGTCAGTGATGCCATTCAGCCATCTCATCCTCTGTCATCCCCTTCTCCTCCTGCCCCCAATCCCTCCCAGCATCAGAGTCTTTTCCAATGAGTCAACTCTTCACATGAGGAGGCCAAAGTACTGGAGTTTCAGCTTTAGCATCATTCCTTCCAAAGAACACCCAGGGCTGATCTCCTTCAGAATGGACTGGTTGGATCTCCTTGCAGTCCAAGGGACTCTCAAGAGTCTTCTCCAACACCACAGTTCAAAAGCATCAATTCTTCAGCGCTCAGCCTTCTTCACAGTCCAACTCTCACATCCATACAATACCACTTGGCTTGGAGAATTTTGAGCATTACTTTACTAGCATGTGAGATGAGTGCAATTGTGCGGTAGTTCGAGCATTCTTTGGCCAAAAACAAAGCAAAATAAAATGAAGGAACACAACAGTATTTCAAGTTGGCAAACTACACAGAAGAGAAACAATTTTAAATGTCTCTAAAATAACTTAATTTGTCTGTGTATCATCAGTGGATGGACTGTAAGGACAAACAGAACCAGAAAAAATATAAACAATTTTCAGTGATCATATCTTTGTGTTAGTATTGTTATTGAGACTGCTATGTGTATGGATAATTATGTTGATTCAAAAAATAGAAATTTGGGTGCAGGGAAAAGCAGATAAAAATACGAGACTGAAAAAGCTAAGTAAAGTCCTTCTATCTGTAAATTCAAACTTGAAATTCCTTTTTGAACTCATGATTTATTTTAAGTGTATATGATTATATTGTGTGTGTTTAGTCGCTCATTTGTGTCTGAATATTTGTGACTCCCCATGGACTGTAGCCCACCAGGCTCCTCTGTCTATGGGTATTCTCCAGGGAAGAATACTGTACTGAGTTGTCATGCTTTCTTCCAGGGTATCTTCCCAACCCAGGGATCGAAACCAGATCTCCTACCGTCTGAGGCACCAGGGAAGCTTCTATACATTTATATATTATATTTACATATATGTTATATTTAGATGTAATTTTGACCACTAGAAAGGCCTAGAAATATTGATCATCCCTAGAAGGCAGATTTTATCTCTAAAATCTATTTCCAAAGGAATCAGTTCTCCTTGGTGAAATGACTGAGTCCCAGCCTAGGAGCATCACTGTGAATAATACATATACTGGATTGAATATGAAATACATCAAGTATGTTTAAACCATGAATTCATAATAGAGTAAAACAAAATCATGGGGTCAATCACCTCTGGAAGATGCTCGATTAATAACTCATTATTTTGCAAGCTGGTAAATCAGACAACAGCAATGAAATCAGGAGTCTATCCTGTCTTTCTGGTATGACATGTATCTCAGGATAAGCATATAGTTAATGAGAAGTTCTGTGTTATAAAAGTATTTGGATCAAACAAGAAGAAACTACTAGGTTATTTAGCATTTCTAGCTCTCTACTCCTTTTTCAGCCATCCATCTATCACAGCCTGAGTGAGGTGCATTGCAATGATCTATCGCTAGTGTTTCTGGCAATGGCACCCCACTCCAGTCCTCTTGCCTGGAAAATCCCATGGATGGAGCCTGGTAGGCTACAGTCCATGAGGTCATTAAGAGTCGGACACAACTGAGCAACTTCACTTCATGCATTGGAAAAGGAAATGGCAGCCCACTCCAGTGTTCTTGCCTGGAGAATCCCAGGGACGGGAGAGCCTGGTGGGCTGTCTATGGAGTCACACAGAATCGGACACAACCGAAGCGACTTAGCAGCAGCAGCAGCACCACCACTGTTTCTGGATATTTCTGTTTGTATCTTGTTTCTTTTACAATTGTTGGCTCATAAATATTTATAATACATTTAGTGTGAAGTACATCCTGCAGCATTATAAACTTTCCTTCATTTTTAAAAAATATTTTGTGCCATATTTTCACCTTGCTGATATTAAGAGTCACAGATAACCTTTCTGTGTTAACATTCATCCGGTATACTTTTGTCCCCCCCTGTTATTTTGAACCGCTGTGAATCATTTTGTTTCCGAGGTCTTTAGTGTTCCAATCTGAAAATTTTGATTTGTGTCCCCCTTTGCCTTTATTAACATAACGTCACATCACAGCATTTAAAAATGTATTCCAATACTGCAGTCAGTGACTCCAACCAGGGGCCACCTAGTGTCAGGATCAAAGCCGTACTGCAGGGAGCTGGGTCCTCTCCAGTCTGTCTCCTAAGCATCTTCATCTCTTCTTTTATCTGATATGCCTGATAGGAAGTGTGCAGGAACAAAAATCACAGTGCAGGAGTTGGGGGCCCACATTGTTAACAAGGGGAAATGTTAGATGTCGGAGGAGCAAACAGGAAAAGCACTGCTTGTCCCCCAGGGCTGCCGGTCTTCCCACTGCAGCCAGCTGCCACATGCTCAGCCTGTCCATTCCCTTGCTCCCAGCAGGGACTCAGCACAGAAGAAGCAAGGAAGATACTACAAACCTGGCAGTATTCCACACTGAAGAAATTAATGCTAACTCAATCAAGGGACAGAACTTCTCAGTAATAAGCCAGCCTCTCCTTGAGTGCTGAGGGGTAGGAAGAGAAGGCTTTAGACAAAGGATCTGGGCTTCATTTATCAGCAGCTTGGCTAAGATACCTTCTAGAAATCTTTATGATGAATCCCACTCTTATTCTTGGGGCACTGGGAAATTTGAAATTAATATTAGATGGCTATCAGGATAAAATTTGATTAAAACCATCTCTCAAGGGCAAAAATATCATCATGTCCGTCTCACAGAGCATCTGATATCGGGCTCAATATCAAGTTTTTAAAATAAGACTATACAGAGGACTTCTGAAAAGACAAATGAAAGAAAATGTATCAATGAGCTAATTGTTCTGATGTGTGTTTTTCCAGACTTCCTTTTCCTTTCTTGGAAAACTTGATAAAACAATTTGTGTGTGCGTGTGTTGCTTCAGTCATTTCTAACTCTATGCAACCAAAAGGAATGTAGTCTGCCAGGCTTCTCTGTCCATGGGATTCTCTAGGCAAGAATACTGGAGTGGGTTGCCATTTCCTTTTCCAGAAGATTTTCCTGACCCAGGGATCGAAACTGGGTCTCCTGCATTGCAGGAAGATTATTTACCATCTGAGCCATCATACTGTACTGTTACAATAAAGTAAACTTGAAAAGGAAAATGTTATTGAGAAAATCATAACAAAGAGAGAATATATTTACACTAAGTATTTGTAGCTACTGAAAAAAAATCCATGTATAAGTGAATCCTTGCAGTTCAAAACTGTTGTTCAAGGGTCAACTGTATTCAAGACAGTCACAGAAATAACATCATTTGTAGACACAGCTACATAATACATTTGATACTTTCCAAAGTTTTCCCCTTTCTGCTCTAAGCTGTCAAGAGGTCTACGAAGTGCCCTTACCTTTGGTCCAGCACAAAAGGAGTGGGAAGAGAGGGGGTAAGGAAAGTTTGAAGGAGCAGCATTTATTTAACCTTTACTAAATAAAAACCTCCCACCAATTGCATCTTTATTGAGACAGACCTCACAGGACAAGAAATTTACCCATTTAAATGTATAACACAGTTGTTTGGGGTATATGCACAGAGGTGTGCAAACATCACAGTTTAATTTTTGAATATTTCAGTTCAGTTCAGTTCCGTCGCTCAGTCGTGTCCAACTCTTTGTGACCCCATGCATCGCAGCACTCCAGGCCTCCCTGTCCATCACCAACTCCCGGAGTTCACCCAAACTCATGTCCATCAAGTCGGTGATGCCATCCATCCATCTCATCCTCTGTCGTCCCCTTCTCCTCCTGCCCCCAATCCCACCCAGCATCAAGTGTGAGAGTTGGACTGTGAAGAAAGCTGAGTGATGAAGAATTGNGTCCATCACCAACTCCCGGAGTTCACCCAAACTCATGTCCATCAAGTCGGTGATGCCATCCCTCCATCTCATCCTCTGTCGTCCCCTTCTCCTCCTGCCCCCAATCCCACCCAGCATCAAGTGTGAGAGTTGGACTGTGAAGAAAGCTGAGTGATGAAGAATTGATGCTTTTGAACTGTGGTGTTGGAGAAGACTCTTGAGAGTCCCTTGGACTGCAAGGAGATCCACCAGTCCATTCTGAAGGAGATCAGTCCTGGGTGTTCTTTGAAAGGACTGATGCTGAAGCTGAAACTCCAATACTTTGGCCACCTCCTGCAAAGAGTTGACTCATTGCAAAAGACCCTGATGCTGGGAAAGATTGAGGGCAGGAGGAGAAGGGGATGACAGAGGATGAGATGGTTGGATGGCATCACCGACTTGATGGACATGGGTTTGGGTGAACTCTGGCAGTTGGTGATGGACGAGAAGGCCTGGCGTGTTGCAGTTCATGGGGTCACAAAGAGTCAGACACGACTGAGTGACTGAACTGAACTGAACTGATTCTCCCCCAAAGTCTCCTTCCACCCAGGCTGCCACAAACACTGAGCAGAGCTCCCTGTGCTATACAGTAGGACCTTGCTGATTATTGATTTTAAATATAGCAGTGTGTACATGTTGATCCCAAACTCGCTAATTATCCCTTTCCCCTGTTCTTCCCCCCTCTGCCCGCAACCATAAATTTGTTCTCTAAGTCTGTGAGTCTGTTTTTGTTTTGTAAATAAGTTCAGTTATATCATTTCCTTTTAGATTCTGCATATAAGGGATAGCATATGGTATTTCTTTTTCTCAGTCTTTCTATACTCAGTATGACAATCTCTAGGTCCACCTATGTTGCCGCTAATGGCATTATTTCTCTCTTTTTAATGGTGCCTTTGCATCACAAAATAGAGAGTAGCCCCTGCTCTCCAAAACTAGAGAAAGCCAACTGGAGAAAGCACAGTCAAAAATAAATATATAAATATAGCAGTGTGTTCATTGCAAAAAAAATTTTTTAATGAACTTCTTTCTTAGGCATACTCATTATTTTTAAAATATTTATTTATTTTTTTGGTGTGCCGGGTCTTCTTTACTGTACTGACTTTTCTCTGATTGTGGCAAGCGGGGGCCACTTTCAAGTTACAGTGTGTAGGCTCCTCACTGCCGAGGCTTCTCCTGAGCACACGCTCTAGGGTGAGTGGACTTCGGTAGTTGTGGCATGTGGGCTCAGTAGTTGCAGCCAGCGGTTCCAGAGCACAAACTCAATAGTTGGGGCACACAGGCTTTGTTGTTCCACAGCATGTTGGATCTTCCTAAAGCAGGGACCAAACCCATTTCTTCTACATTGTAAGGCATATTCTTGGACCCCTGGAACACCAGGGACTTACCAGCAAAGGTTCATCTAGTCAAGGCTATGGTTTTTCCAGTAGTCATGTATGGATGTGAGAGTTGGACGATAAAGAAAGCTGAGCGCTGAAGAATTGATGCTTTTGAACTGTGATGTGGGAGAAGACTCTTGAGAGTCCCTTGGACTGCAAGGAGATCCAACCTGTCCATCCTAAAGGAAATCAGTTCTGAATATTCATTGGAAGGACTGATGCTGAAGCTGAAACTCCAATACTTTGGCCAGATGATGCAAAGAACTGACTCATTTGAAAAGACCCTGATGCTGGGAAAGATTGAAAGCAGGAGGAGAAGGGAATGACAGAGGTTGAGATGGTTGGATGGTGTCACCGACTCAATGGACATGAGTTTGAGTGAACTCCAGGAGTTGGTGATGGACAGGGAGGCCTGGCATGCTGCAGTATATAGGGTCACAAAGAGTCGGACATGACTGAGCAACTGAACTGAACTGGATCACCAGGGAACCCCTTCAGTACTTTTTAAAACCACTTTATTGAGATATGATCGACATGCAAATGGCAATTCATAATGTATACAACTTGATGATGAGTTTAGAGATAAGCATACACCTTTGAGACCATCACCATAATCAAGGCCTTAAACTGATCACCTCCAAAAGTTTCCTTTTTCTCCTTTTGTTTATAACATTTTAATTTTCCAGTAGTCATGTATGGATGTAGGAATTGGACCATAAAGAAAGCTGAGCACCAAAGAATTGAGCTTTTGAACTGTGGTGTTGGAGAAGACTCTTGAGAGTCCTTTGGACAGCAAAAAGATCAAACCAGTCAATCCTAAAGGAAATCAGTCCAGAATATTCATTGGAAGACTGGTGCTGAGACTGAAGCTCCAATACTTTGGCAATCTGATGGGAAGAGCTGACTCATTGGTAAAGACCCTGATGCTGGGAAAGATTGAAGGTAGGAGGAGAAGGGGATGACAGAGGATGAGATGGTTGGATGGCATCACCCACCAATGGACATGAGTTTGAGAAAGCTCTGGGAGTTCGTGATGGACAGAAAGCCTGGCATGCTCCAGTCCATGGGGTTCCAAAGAGTCAGACACTACTGAGCTACTGAACTGAACTGTTGTTGGAGAAGACTCTTGAGAGTCCCTTGGACTGCAAGGAGATCCAACCAGTCCATTCTGAAGGAGATCAGCCCTGGGATTTCTTTGGAAGGAATGATGCTAAAGCTGAAACTCCAGTACTTTGGCCACCTCATGCAAAGAGTTGACTCATTGGAAAAGACTCTGATGCTGGGAGGGATTGGGGGCAGGAGGAGAAGGGGACAACCGAGGATGAGATGGCTGGATGGCATCACAGACTCGATGGACGTGAGTCTGAGTGAACTCTGAGAGATGGTGATGAACAGGGAGGCCTGGCGTGCTGCGAATCACGGAGTTGCAGAGTCAGACACGACTGAGCGACTGAACTGAACTGAACTGAAGAGCATTTAACATGACATATATCCTCTTAGTAAATTTTAAGCATGCAGTGCATTATTGCTTATTGCATACTCCTACTTTTATGAAAAATTTAGACTAGTCAATCATGCAAAACCAGAGAGTAGGATAGAGGTTTCTAGGACTAGGAGGATGAGAAAATTTTGAGGCATCAGTCAAAGGAGACAAATGCGAGGTGAATCAGTTCTGGAGATCTACTGTACACTATTACCACTCTCGGTAGAGTATTCCCTTGCCTGCTATGATTCTTCTTGAGAGCAAATCTTCTTGCTCAGAGATCCCTCTAATTTTTACTGCCTCACATCATTCCCTTTTTAAAGCAGAAAAATCTTTGTCCCCTGACTTGTCTGTTTATGATTATATGTTTTGTCTATATGCCCTCTTCTCCAGTTTTCATGGAAACAGCTGTTGTTGCCTAAGCTCTTTCTCCAATATAACAAATGAAATAGGATTGGAATAAAAAACAAAACATTTTTTGGTTTCAAATTTATTTTAAACATCCAACCCAGATGTTCCAGATTATCCAGATGTCATTAAATAGATGAATTCATTTCTCTATTACTCTATGAGATGCTTAATTCGGCTTTATGAAACTGCATGAAACAAAGGTATTTTACAAGCACTCAAAAATCATTATTTAGCTAACTCAAGTCCTGGAAATAGCTGCTCTGCTAATAATTCTCTAAAAATCTTCTTTTTTCCTCCTGGCATACAAGTCTTTTGGCCTCAACATTGCATCGACATGATCTAAAGCTCTTGAGAAATCTATATGCAGGTCAGGAAGCAACAGTTCAAACTGGACACGGAACAACAGACTGGTTCCAAATAAGAAAAAGAGTACGTCAAGGCTGTTATATTGTCACCCTGCTTATTTAACTTATACACAGAGTACATCATGAGAAACACCTTGTTCTTTGGAAGGAATGATGCTAAAGGTGAAATTCCAGTACTTTGGCCGCATCATGCGAAGAGTTGACTCATTGGAAAAGACTCTGATGCTGGAGGGATTGAGGGCAGGAGGAGAAGGGGATGACAGAGGATGAGATAGCTGGATGACATCACTGACTCGATGGGCATGAGTTTGGGTAAACTCCGGGAGTTGGTGATGGACAGGGAAGCCTGGTGTGCTGCAATTCATGGGGTCACAAAGAGTCGGACACGACTGAGCGATGGAACTGAACTGAAAGTATTTTAAAAATAAGGGAAAAATTGAGTTAAAAAAGTAGTTGTAATTCATTTAGTCTATTTTTCAATAAATTAAAAAAAATAATTTAACTGCTAATAGATTAAGGAAACCAGTGAATCAATTGTCATTGATTTGCTATCCCTTTACCTCGGGGTCTTCAACCTCCAGGCTGTGGACTGGTACCTCCTGTTGGATCAGCAGTGGCATTAGATTAGAGATAAAGTGCACAATAAAGATAATATGCTTGAATCATCCTGAAACCATTTTCCTCTTCCCGGTCCATGTAAAAATTGTCTTCCACAAAACACGTCCCTGGTGCCAAAAAAGGTTGGGGACCACTGCCTTAACCACTGTTTCCACCATCTTTCTTCATCAACTCTCCCCTCAAGTAGAATCAAACTTTCTAGCAAAGATTTATATCTAATTTACTCAAAAGGTTATAGAGCATCATTGACTTTTTAATTTATAAAGTTCAAATCACTTCTAAAATATTTTCATTAAAGTTATAACTTATACATAGCAAGATTTATGCATTTTAAGTGTACACCTTGATGATTTTTTACCATATGTATCTAAACCAGCAAGTTATAGAACAAGATATAGATAAAGAACACATAGAACAAGATCAAGATACAGAACATTTCCAGTTACCAGGGAGACTCCCGTGTGGCTCTTCCTGCTGATATCCTTGAGGCAATCATTATTCTGACTTGTATTATCATAGTTTTGCCTTTTCTTGAATGTTACATAAATGAAATCATACAATCTACGTTATTGTCAGTAACAATGCATGTGTTGCTCATGTTCATACAATATGTATTTTTGCATTGCAGTAGCTTATTCTCTTTTATTATTGTTATATTCTATTGAATGAATATGTTAGTATTCTATTGAATCCAATGAATTCTTTTCATGCTGCTGTTAATGGTAATGTGGGCTTTCTAGTTTTTTCCTATTATGATTGCAGCTGTTTTGAACATTCTTGCTTATTTCATTTGGTCTACTGTGTCTGATACTAATACATTGTGCCAACAGTCTTATTTTCACTGTTTCCATGGTATATTTTTTCTCATCCCCTTATCTTTCATCTGTCTCCCTAAATATTTGAAGTTTCCCTCTACTCCTTACTCATTAAGAGATTTATTGTCAATGGATGTTTTATATTATCAAATATTTTTTCTGTGTCAGTTGATATGATTATGTGATTTTTCTTCTCTAGCCTGTTGATATAGTGAATCACATTGATTTATTTTCAAATGTTGAACCAGCCTTGCATACCTGGAATAACCCCCACTTGATAATGCCATATTATTGTTTTTATTAATTATTGGATTCAATATGCTAACATTTTATTGATAGTCTTTAGATCTAAGTTTATGAAAAATATTGGTCTGTAGTTTTATTATACTGTCTTTGTATAGTTTTGATAGCAGGGTAATTTTTGCCTCATAAAATGAGTTTGGAAATGTTCCTCTTCTTCCATTTCCTGGAAGACATTATGTAAAATTGGTGCTAGCTTTTCAAATGTTTGGTAGAATTCTCCATCTGGATATGGAAATTCCTTTCACAAGAGCTTTTAAAAAATACGACTTTGATTTCTTTTATTGTTATAGAATTTTTCAGATTATCTCTCTCATCTTGATTGAGTTTGAGTAGTTTGTGATCTTTAAGGACTTGGTCCATTTCCCCTAAGTTGTTTAATTTATAAAGTTGTTTTTAGTATTGCCTTACTATCCTTTAGGTGGCAGAGGACTGTAGTTATATCCCTGGTTCCAGTCCTGGTGTTGATGATTTGTGTCTTCTCTCTTTTTATTTTGCCATCTTGCTAGAGTTTTATCAAGTCATTGATTTTTTTCTCCCAAAGAACCAGCATATTTGTTTAATTTTCTTTATTGTCCAGTTTTCAATTTAAATAACTTCTACTCTTAACTTTAGCATATCCTTCCTTTTGTTTGCTTGGGTTTATTTTCCTCTTTTTCTTTATTGAGGTAGAAATTCTCATTGTTTGAGACATTTCTTCCATTCTAATATAAGCAATTAATTCTGTAAACTTCCCTCTTGATTTTGTTTTACCTGCACCCTACACATTTTAAATTTTCTTCTTTATCAGTGGACTATTTACAAGTGTGTTGCTTAACCATAAAATATTAAAAAATTTTTTTTTTACTTTACAATACTGTATTGGTTTTGTCATACATCAGCCAGAAAAACACCAATATAGTATACTAACATATATATATGGAATTTAGAAAGATGGTAACAATAACCATAAAATATTTTATGGGTATCTTTCTATTACCAGGTTTTATTTTAATTTCATTGTGGTATGAAAATAAACTCTCTATGATATCAGCCCTTTGAAATCATAATTACAAAATTTTTAAGGTCAAGAAAATACTTCAAAATAATTTTGTGCAGCTCTTCATTCTAAAATTGAGGTAACCCATTTTTATAACTAAAATAAGAGAAAATAATGGCTTTAATAATGAGATTTAAGTGATTTTCTGAAAGTTTCACTAACTGAATAAAGTTGTGATCAGAACCAGAATGCAAGTCTTCTGCATTTTCTACAATCCCACGCTTCCTCTTCTTCTGAGTTAAGTTCGTTCATTGACTTCTTGGTTAGTCCTACTTTTTCCATTAAAGGGTGTGTGACTAATTCAGCCTTTCTTACTATACTTTCCCCCTGATATCCTATTGTGGACTTTCAATTACCATGTGGGTTAGCTCTTATTACTATTTTAAAATGTAATCTTATCTGTCCTATACTTTTTAGAAGGACTGGCCTGAAGTGTTTTAGCTCTTCTGTTTCTCCTATCATACGGAGTTTAGTGCTAGGCAGACAATACTTGGTATATTGGTGGTGGTGGTGGTGGTGGTGGTGGTGGTTCCGTCACTAAGTTGTGCTCTTGTGACCTCATGGACTGTAGCCCACCAGGCTCCTCTATCCATGGAATTATGCAGGCAAAAATATTGGAGTGGGTTGCCATTTCCTTCTCCAGAGGATCTTCCTGACCTAGGGATCAAACTGGCACCTCCTGCATTGGCAGGCTAATCCTTTATCACTGAGCCAATATGTTGCTATATTTAACTAATTAAATCTCCAAGCTAGTTTTTCATTCTTTTTCAGACAACTTAATTTTAAGTTTTTTTCATAGCCAAGAATTTACTTAAATTTTTTGCTAGAAATTTGAATTAGAAAATAACTCCCTCAAAATCGTTAACCTGAATGTAGATGAGCTGAATTTGCTTATCTTCCCCAGGATGCAAAAGAATGCAGTAAGAAACTAAATATTAAAATATATACATACATTGATACATTTAAAAATATATCAAAAAACTTGTATTGAACCTAGGACACTAAATAATAATCATCTTAACTAAATCATACTAATATAATAAAAAGTACCTTATACTACTACTATTAGTACTAATAGCTAACATTCACTGACTGCTTTCCATGTAAGTAACTGTTTTAAAATTCCAGCAGCACTATTGGAATGTTATGAGATATCACAAGCCTTGTAAGTTGGGCATCATTATATTTATTCTGTATCTGATGGGGATTTCACGTTAAGTGTAGGCTGTCTACAATCATGTTGGAATATAAGGCAGACTGGTTATATGAGTCAACACAATTCTGTTTTCATGGAGGCTGAAGTGTGTTCTGGGAGAAACAATTTATTAGGCATAAGAAAAGCCAAGCCTATTGAGGAGAACAGTAACAAATAGAAGAAGAAAAGGAATTCTGAATAGAATATGAGATTCACTAATTGCCACTAACTTCCAGAATAGCCTTTACTGAAGCCTTAGTTCTACAGGAAGCAGATGATCTATAAATTAAGGGAAGGAAAGAAATAGGAAAAAGAGAGAATGAGATGCAGACAGGGAGGGAGGGAGGGAGGACAGGGTGGAGAAAGAGAGAAGAAAAAGGAAGAAAAGAAAGAAGAAGAAAATGAAAGAGCTTTGTCCCTGGCACACAAAAGCACCATGTTTTTGGAAAGTGTAACAGAAAGTACTGCCCAGAGGAGGGGCACCTCTTCTCTACAGATCACTAAGGAACTCTGAGCCTCTGAGCGCTGTTGTTCGGGATGACACCTAGAGGGGCAGCAGAGGTTGCTGCCAGGGCTGGAGGTCGAGTGGCAGCAGCGAGAGTTAGCACCAGGGACTTGCTGTCCCATGTGCAGTAACAGCGTTGCTGAGGAACCCACTGCAGAAAGAAGCAAGACTGGCACCCAGGGGAGCCCTAGGGCACAGTAGAGAAGTGCAGTGCCCGTGGAGCAAGCCTGTGCAGAAGAAGCATACTTGAAACGCTTAGGGAGAGGTGTGCAGGAAGCTGCGCTTATGAAACTTGCATGTGGGAAAAATGAGCCCATGGACTTGCATGATTCTTATTAACGAGACTTCAAGTGTACCCACATGGCCCTGAAAATGTTGGCAAAGCCTGGTGGGTGGGGATATAGTTTTTCCCTTGATGAGAACATTGACTTGCTCTAAGTCACCACAGCTAGTGAGTAGAAGAGCCAGGATTGGAATCCATTGGTCTCATTCTGAGGACCATGTTCTTGGACCAATTGTTCTCTTCCAATAATTAATTCTAATATTTACTGAGCAACTGTTAGGTACAAGACTATGCATTAAATTCTGTAAGGAAAGTTCTCAGTCTTAAGGAACAAATGATCTACCTTGTGGTTTATTTGTGGTCCTACATGGAAACAGATGGTTAGACTAGAATGAATGACTTCTATAGCCACCAGGAAGCCCCTTGAAAGCATAGATTTCTATATTTATAGGTATCTTGCTGATCTTGAGATTCCACTTTATCACTGGTATACATAAAAGAAATTTCTTTAACTACCATAGCAACTTGGTCAGTGTATGAAAAATGTCATTTTGTTCAGAATAACCTGCAATTTTAAGTAACAAGTCTCTGATCATTTAAACAGCTCTTCTTCAAAGTATTAATATCATTTCAGGGCAAAATGCAAATCATTCCATGAATTATATATGTGGTACTGACTTCAAGGTCAAATTAAAGTTGCTTTAAAATATATATCTTTGAAAATTTGTTAAGACTCTATCTATTATGCAAATAAGCATCAATTATTACTGGTTCTATAAATATTCTTGGACCTCCAGTTCCATGTCTGTAAAGCCTGGAGGTACAGCTGGATATCCTAATAGTTCCCATGAAACTATGACTCAAACAGAGGTTAGCTCCTGATCTCATGATGTTTTCTGGGGCTTTTTTGGCTTGAAGCAATCTCTTCTTTCTGTTTCAACTTCAACATCCCTCCCAGGGATTTTAGGTAAAAGGATTAAACAAGTGAGAATTTGCCTGTGTAGTTACACTTAAATCAAGATGTGATCATTTATAAATGTAAACCATGGATAGTCTAAAAGATCACTTTTTCAGAAGTTCCCTCTCCAAAATAATTCCATATGGTTCTCATCTGATACTGCAGATACTTTAATACATAGAGTTATTCATTTTAATAGTTACATTATGTTTCTTTGTATGAATAAATAATTTATTTGGCATTTTACTAATAGGTTTTAAGATATTCTCAGGGGTAGGAATACAGCCAAACTTTATAATGACTTTAAATGAAAAATAATCTATAAAAATACTGAACCACTATATTGTACAACTGAAATTAACATAACATTGTAAATAATTATACTTTAATAACTAGAAACAGTGTCAGACTTTATTTTTGGGGGGCTCCAAAATCACTGCAGATGGTGATTGCAGCAATGAAATTAAAAAATGCTTACTCCTTGGAAGGAAAGTTATAACCAACCTAGATAGCATATTCAAAAGCAGAGACATTACTTTGCCAACAAAGGTCTGTCTAGTCAAGGCTATGGTTTTTCCAGTGGTCATGTATGGATGTGAGAGTTGGACTGTGAAGAAAGCTGAGTGCCAAAGAATTGATGCTTTTGAACTGTGGTGTTGGAGAAGACTCTTGAGAGTCCCTTGGACTGCAAGGAGATCCAACCAGTCCACTCTGAAGGAGATCAGCCCTGAGTGTTCTTTGGAAGGAATGATGCTAAAGCTGAAACTCCAGTACTTTGGCCACCTAGTGCGAAGAGTTGACTCATTGGAAAAGACCCTGATGCTGGGAGGGATTGGGGGCAGGAGGAGAAGGGGATGACAGAGGATGAAATGGCTGGTTGCATCACTGACTCGATGGACATGAGTTTGCATGAACTCTGGGAGTTGGTGATGAACAAGGAAGCCTGATGTGCTGCAATTCATGGGGTCGCAAAGAGTCGGACATGACTGAACTGAACTGAAACTTATTTTAATAAATAAAAATATTCTCAGGGTTTTGTTATTATAAATAATACTTCATGACATATTTATGTACATATTCCTTGGAATATGAAAAAAATTGTCAAAAGTTCCTAGAAGTAGGATTTCTGGGTCAAAGGATATAAGTATTTTAAGTATTGTGAAATACTGCCAAATTTCCTTCTGAAGTATTTGTATTCATGCTTGTCAATGGTCTATGAGAATTCCTGTTTCCTTTCAACCTCACCAACACTTATACTGTCAAAGACAAATTTGTGATGCTTACAAATTTGATTGGGCAAAAATATTTCCTCTTTGTGATTTTAATTAGAATTTTAAAGTTCATGAATGAGCATCCTATGTTTTTAAGACTTTTTAATGGTTATTTCCCCCTCATTTTCTATTGAATTGTTTTCTACTATTTTGTTTTTAAATATTTTTATATATTTAGAGAATAACTTTTAGCCTGTCATGAAAGTGAGTCTCTCAGTCGTGTCTGACTCTTTGTGACCCCATGGTATAGTCCAGGAAATTCTCTGGAGCCTTTCCCTTCTCCAGGGGGTCTTTCCAATCCAGGGATCAAACCCTGGTCTTGCACATTGCAGGCAGATTCTTTACCAGCTGAGCCACAAGGGAAGCCCAAGAATACTGAAGTGGGTGGCCTATCCCTTCTCTGGCGGATCTTCCTGACCCAGGAATTGAACCAGGGTCTCCTGCATTGCAGGTGGATTCTTTACCAAGTGAGCTATCATAGTCATAGGTATTACAAATATTCTTTGAGATTTTTCATTTATGTTTGACGTTGTTAATATTTCCCCTCAAACAGAATTTTAAAATTTTACATAGACAACTTTATTCATCTTTTTCTTTGTGCTTTATTGAATTTTTGCATTTGGTCTTAAAAGGTCTTATCCTTTCCCAGATAATAAGTAATTCTCTTATGTGGATACATTTTAAAACTTTCATCCCTGTAATCTTTTTGTTTTCTCTCATTTTCTTCAGTGAGAGAAAGGTCCAGTTATATTTATTTTCCAAATGGCTGACCATTATCTCATTTCTGTTTATTAAATAATCCATCTTTCCTCTATTTTGAAATACTTTCTTAATCATATACCTTTATCCATGTTTATTAATAAAACTTTTATTTAATGGATTCATTTGAGGATGGCTAAAGTCAATCCATTTTCTTGGATTCTATTAGTGCCAATGGTCAGATTGGAATAGTCACTTTAAAAAATCATTTAAAATAATTTAAAATTATTTCACAGCTAAGTGAAATCCTCCAAGCTAGGTTTCAACAGTACGTGAACTTAGAACTTCCAGATGTACAGCTAGATTTAGAAAAGGCAGAGGAACCAGAGATCAAATTGCCAACATCCATTGGATCATAGAAAAAGCAAGAGAATTCCAGAAAAGCACCTACTTTTGCTTCATTAACTATGCTAAAGCCTTTAACTGTGTGGATCATAACTGTAGAAAATTCTGAAAGAGATGGGAATACCAGACCACCTTACCTGCCTCCTGAGAAGCCTGTATGCAGATCAAGAAGCAACAGTTAGAACTAAACATGGAACAACAGACTGGTTCAAAATTGGTAAAGGAGAGCATTGTGCTGTATATTGTTCCCCTGTTTGTTTAACTTATATGTAGAGTATATCATGGGGAATGCTGGGCTGGACTGAAGCACAAGCTGGAATCAAGACCACCAGGAGAAATATCAATAACTTCAGATATACAGATAATACCACCCTTAGGCTTTCACTGTCACTTATGGCAGAAAGCAAAGAAGAACTAAAGAGACTCTTGATGAAGGTGAAAGAGGAGAGTGAAAAGGCTGGCTTAAAACTCAGCATTCAAAAAACTAATCCCATCCCATCACTTCATGGTGAATAGATGGGGAAACAATGGAAACAGTCAGAGACTTTATTTTCTTTGACTGCAAAATCACTGCAGATGGTGATTGCAGCCATGAAATTAAGACACTTGCTCCTTGGAAGAAAAGCTATGCCCAACCTAGACAGCATATAAAAAAAAATAAAAATAAAAAATAAAAAGCAGAGACATTACTTTGGCAACAAAGGTCCGTCTAGTCAAAGCTATGGTTTTTCCAGTAGTTATGTATGGATGTGAGAGTCGGACCATAAAGAAGACTGAGAGCCAAAGAATTGGTGTTTTTGAACTGTGGTGTTGGAGAATACTCTTGAGAATCTCTTGGATTTCAAGGAGATCAAATCAGTCAATCCTAAAGGAAATCAGCCCTGAATATTCATTAGAAGCACTGACACCGAAGCTCCAATACTTTGGCAACCTGATGCGAAGAGCCAACTCGTTTGAAAAGACCCTGATGCTGGGAAAGTTTGAAGGCAGAAGGAGAAGGGGATGACAGAAGATGAGATGGTTAGATGGCATCATTGACTCAATGGACATGAGCGTCAGCAAACTCTGGAAGATGGTGAAGGACAGGAGAGCCTGGGATGCTGCCGTCGATGGGACTGAAAAGAGTTGGGCACGACTGAGTGACTGAACAAGAACGCATCTAAGTTTGTAGTTTTACAGCATCCTAGATCAACCTAAGAAAAAGAGCTCTGATTCTTTAAATTTTTATAAATAGTCAAGAATAACTAGAGAACCACTGTTCATGGTGTTCTTATTCTTTTCCTCTGTGTTCCACTCCAATATGGTTGTGTTCTTATTTTAGGATTCCCCCCCACCTTCATCTCTGCTAATGATCTTGCTCATAATTCCTTTAAGTGGTAGCCTGAATACTGTTCCTTCAAAGATGTACAATCTTAATCCCCAGCACTTATGACCATGTAACCTTAGGTAGTAAAAGAGACTTTGCAGATGTGATTAAATTAAGGATTTTTAAAGTGGAAATTCAAAGCTGGATTATCTGGGTGGGCTTCATGGAATCACAAGGGTCCTACTAACATGAAAGCAGGAAGATGTGGATTAGAGAAGACAGGAACAGGGGCTGTACTGATATGCTCTGAAGAGGGAAGAGGGGCCCACAAGACAAGACACTGGTGGCCTCTAGACACTGGAAAAGATGAGAAAACCGAGTTTTTCCTTGGAGCCTTTAGAATGAATTCAGGCCTTTAGAATGAATTCAAACACCTCCTTGATTTTAGCTCAATGAGACTGATTATAAATTTCTAATTTTCAGAATGGTGAAATAACAAATTCAGGGTTTTTTTCAAAATAATTTTATTCATCTGCTTATTTATGTATTTATGGTTGTGCTTTGTTGCTGTGTGGGCTCTTCTCTAGTTGTGGCAAGGGGGTTCTACTCTCTAGCTGTGGCGTATGGCCTTCTCGTTGCAGTGGCTTCCCTTGCTGCAGAGCACAGGCTCTAGGTATGTGGGCTTCAGTAGCTAAGCACATGGACTCAGTAGTTGTAGCCTGAGGGCTCTAGAACTTCCGGGCTCAGTAGCTGTGGTGCATGGGCTTAGTTGCTCCATGGCATGTAGGATCTTCCTGGACAAGGGATTGAACTTGTGGTCCCCAGGATTGCCAGGCAGATTCCTGTCCACTGTAATACCAGGGAAGTCCTCATGTTTTTTAAAGTCACTAACTTCTTGGTAATTTGTTAGAGCAGGAATCGAAAGCAAATACAAGGCTTTTTTTTTTTTTTTAAACAAAACAAAACAAAAATTTATTTTAGCTTCTAAAGTTTCTAACTAAATAAAGAGTGAATGGAATAATGAGAGAATATCTCATAACAGATATGAAATGTACCATAAAGCTATAATAATGAAAGAAGGGTGTAATTTAAACAAAATCTGGACACACATATCAAGGAAATAAAATCAATAACAGAAAATGAGAACCTATGTGAGCGTACACACACACTTTGCAATAAAGGCAATGTTCGCTGACACTAAATGACCTGTCTCAGTCCTCTTTGAGTACACCATCTTGTTCCTTCTCTAATCATTCATACATGGTGAACCCTCTGCAGGTTCAATTTGTTCTTATTTTTGCCTATCTAACTTCAGTTCATCCTTGGGAATAACTCAGTTCTGTTACCTCTTCCAAGAATCATTTATTGGATATTCCTTTCTCCGTTCTGCTGTAGTTTAGCCTTGGTAACCACCAGTCCCCAAGTATCAGTGGCTTTATACGATGCAAGGATATTTCTTGCTCATACAAGTCTGCTGCAGGTCCTGGCCATCTCTGCAGAGCTGCCTTCTTTTCATGGTGTGTGAGTGATCTAGTCTGCTCTAGTCCTTTGGCCCTGCCACTCTCATCCAAGATCTTCCTTCACAACTGGAGGAGGAAGGAGGAGCTGGAGGAATCAGGCTTTTTATTGACTCAGCCCCCAAATGGCAGGTGACTTTTGCTCACATTTCAACCCCTTGAACTTTTCACCCAGCAAAGGGCTGTGATGCACCCTCCTGCATGTGCCCAGAAAGGAAGGCGAACTGGTTAGTGGTGACCTGCAGTAACGCCTACGACACAGCCTGAGTCTGGCACGGGCTTATCACTTACTACAGGGATTAGGCAGAAGGCGGGAAAACACAGATAGTATCACATTCTTTGCAATTCTCCTTTGTCAGGCTCAATTCAGTATAGGAGTTGGAGAATGAGACTAGGAGTCAAATTAGATCTGAATTTAAATCCCAGCCCCACCACCACAGGTGATGTGGGTTTGATCCCCAGGTTGGGAAAATCCCCTGGAGGAAGAAATGGCAACACACTCCAATAATCTTGCTTGGAAAATCCCATGGACAAAGAAGCCTGGAAAACTAAAATCCATAGGGTTCCAGAGAGTCAGACACGACTGAGCGGCTAAGGATGTAAGCACGCCCCTAGCGCTGAACTTGCTATACAGGCTTGGCAAGTTACTTCATCATCTGAGTCTCAGTTTCCTAAATTATAAAAAGAGCTTAATGATAATTATCTAATAGTATTGTTGCAAAGACTACATTATTTCAGTTCAGTTCAGTTCAATCACTCAGTCGTGTCTGACTCTCTGCAACCCCATGAACTGCAGCATGCCAGGCTTCCCTATCCATCACCAGCTCAAAGAGTCCACCCAAACCCATGTCCATTGAGCCAGTGATGCCATCTAGCCATCTCATTCTCTGTCATTCCCTTCTCCTCCTGCCCTCAATCTTTACCAGCATCATGATCTTTTCCAATGAGTCAGCTTTCCACGTCATGTGGCCAAAGTATTGGAGTTTCAGCTTCAACATCAGTCCTTCCAAAGACTTCCAGGATTGATCTCCTTTAGGATGGACTGGTTGGATCTCCTTGCAGTCCAAGGGACTCTCAAGAGTCTTCTCCAACACTATTCCCATCTCTTTCAGAATTTTCCACAGTTTATTGTGATCCACACAGTCAAAGGCTTTAATGGATGTAAAATTCTTAGCACTCTACTTGCCATGCAGTAAGCAATAAATGAAGAAATATGTGTGCTTTCATGCTAAGTCGCTTTAGTTGTATCTGATGCTTTGCAACCCCATGGACTGTAGCCCACCAGGCTCCTCTGTCCATGGAATTCTCCAGTCAAGATTACTGGAGTGGGTTGCCATTCCCTCCTCCAGGGGATCTTCCTGACCCAGGGATCAAACACATGTAGCTCATGCCCCTGGCATTGGCAGATTGTGTTCTTTACGACTAGTGCCACCTGAGAAGCCCATAAATGAAGAAATAGCTTTGCTTATTATCTGAGTTTTGCACTGCCATCCTTCAAAGACTGTATGTAATTCTCCCTTTACTTCTCAAATTTAAATGTCTCTTTCTCTTTTATGACTCCTTTTCAGTGGCAACCCATAATTACCTTTCCTAAATTAAAAATCAAACCAAACCAGTCCAAACAAATTCAAAAGCCTTGGCCTCAAACTCCCTGTCCCATTAGGCTATTTTTTACATTTCCCACTTATCACCAAATTCCTCAAGTGTTCTGTTTTGTGTAGTACTGTTTTTCACAACTGCTTCTACTTTCTAGATTCCCATTTGATCCTGAGTCAATTCATCATAATTTTCCTTTTTTCTTCCTGTTTACTGAAGCTGTTCTCTTGAAGATTATAACCAGCCTTATTATGATTAAGTTATTAAACTTCACAAATATTTCACACTGCAGGTCTTTCTCTAGCTTGACTCTTCATTCCCTTTGCCTTGATAATGGTCCACAGACTCACTCCTCTTTCCCTTCTCACCATTCCCAAATTGCCTTTTCTGACTTGGTTCCTCTTCCTTTTGATTCTTTTCTTCTCTTTTACATACACTTCCTCGGCAATCAGATTCTCTCTCAAAGCTTCAAAATATTGCCTCTAGATAAGCAACCTTCAAATCTAGTCTTCAACCCCAGCCTCTCTTCTGAGCTCTGCTGCAGCTTGCCGATTGCCTAATCAAATTGTCATGTAAATTTTGTTCCTGTATCTCAAATTGAGTGTGTCCTAAATTGGATTCTAAATTCATCACACCTTCTCCCTCCCACACTGTGTCCAGTCTGTTTTCTATGTCTGCATCTCCATTACTGCCTTGCAAAGAGATTCATCAGTACCATCTTTCTAGATTCTATACACATGCTCAATGTACCAGATTTGTCTTTCTCTTTCTGACTTACTTCATTCAGTACAATAGGCTCTAGGTTCACCAATTCATTAGGATGGACTCAAATGCGTTGTATTTTAAAGCTGAGTAATATTCCATTGTATGTATGTACCACAATTTCTGTATCCATCCATCCATTGATGGACATTTAGGCTGCTTCTATGTCCTAGCTATTGTAAGAAGTGCTGCAATGAACTTTGGAGTGTGTGCATCTCTTTCAGTTACCATTTTATCAGGGTATGCTTAGTAGTAGGATTGCTGGGTTATATGGGAGTTCTATTCCTAGTTTTTAAAGGAATCTCTTCATTGTTTGCCAATAGTGGTTGTATCCATTTATATTCCCACCAACAGTGCAAGAGGGTTCCCTTTTCTCTGTATTCTCTCCAGCATTTATTATTTGTAGATTTTTAAATGATGGCCATTCTGACCAGTGTGATGTGATACCTCACTGTAGTTTTTAGTTATATTTCTCTAATAATGAGTGATGGTGAGCATCTGTGCATGTGTTTGTTGGACATCTATATATATTCATTGGAGAAATGTCTGTTTAGGCCTTCTTCCTATTTTTTAAATTGAGTTTCTTGTTTTTCTGGTATTGAGCTGCATGAGCTGCTTGTATATATAGATCAGTTCAGTTCAGTTCAATTCAGTCTCTCAGTCATGTCCAACTCTTTGCGACCCCACAGACTGCAACAGGCCAGGCTTCCCTGTCCATCACCAACTCCCGAAGCCTACCCAAACTCATGTCCATTGAGTCGATGATGCTATTCAACCAACTCATCCTCTGTGGTCCCCTTCTCCTTCTGCCTTGAATCTTTCCCAGCATCAGGGTCTTTTCCAATGAGTCAGTTCTTTGCAACAGGTGGCCAAAGTATTGGAGCTTCAGCTTCAGCATCAGTCCTTCCAGTGAATATTCAGGATTGATTTCCTTTAGGATGGAGTGATTTGATCTTCTTGTTGTCCAAGGGGCTCTTTAGAGTCTTCTCTAACACCACAGTTCAAAGGCATCAGTTCTTTGGCACTCAGCTTTCTTTATGGTCCAACTCTCACATACATACATTACTACTGGAAAAACTATGGCTTTGACTAGATGGACCTTTGCTAGCAAAGTAATGTCTCTACTCATCTCTATGACCATCAAACATATATTTGATAATGTGTGCAATAAACTATTGGGATATAATTTCACATTAAAAATGTGGCCTAACATAACTGAGCACAGGAGGAATCATCACAGTACAAATTGATAGAAAAATGGAAACTCTCTTGTTTATTGATTTTACTGTATAAAGTTATTATTTCCCCTTTATTTAAATTTCAGGGCTATCAGACATGCACCACAGTGGCTACTATTTAATTAGGGTTAGAGGTATACTGTTGCCAAGATGGAGAAGACACAGCTTGCATCTCCCCAAAGAAGATAAAAACTAGACAACAGCAGCCACATCCCTGGAGCATCACCAGTTAGAGCTCATCATCTGGTATAAAGTGGGTTTTGTTTTAAATTTGGAAAATCACATCGTCATGCTGTTTCTCTCCTGTTGGAGTAGGAATTGAGTGATAAACACCTGCCAGATTCAAGATGTTTGCCAGGTTCCTCTTTACACAGAAATGGGAAATCGAGAGAGCCCAGATTGCTTCTTCTGGCAGGAAAGCTTCCACCTTGCCCCCTATGATATTTCTATCTCTGTACTCATTGAGATGCAGCTGTAACTTCATTAAAGAATTATTGGGGACTTCCCTGGTGGTTGGTCCAGTGGTTAAGACTCCACACTCCCAATGCATGGAGCATGGGTTCTATCCCTGGTTGGGAAACGAAGACCCTAAGATCCTACATGCCACACACCATGGCCTAAAATAAATAAATAAATGAAATAATTATTTCTTTCTAGTCAAAGCAGTGAAGAGCATTAATTACACAGCATTATGTTTGTTCATCCTTTTTAAGGATGATTTTGAGGATGAATTTTAGTGATGCTGATGGATCAGGGACCCCATTGGAAAGGTAGTAGCAGGAAATAGGGGAACATAAGCATCTGTCATGTGAATGAGTGAAAATAGACATATCTAAATGCATTACCATTATTAACCACAATATAGCATAACTCATATCACCAAGCTTTTATTCCTGTTGGCACCATTTCTTTAGCTTGGCCTGCATCTTTCTGACCTAAATTTCTTGGCACTTTAACCACCAGTGGCCCTGATCCAGTCTTGGCAACCTCTTGATTCCTCTTCTGGCTCTCCCGGACTTCAGACCTCTGCTCAGCTCCCACCTGATCCTTCTTTTGGCTTTTGAGTCCTTGGTGTCAGACCTGTCCCTGGCACTCTTTCTCTGCATTTCTCCCACCCTCAATATATCTGCTGCCAAATGCCCCTTTATAGCATGGAGAAGAACATGTGGATTAGCGCCAGAATCTCCTGTCATTCTGCATCTGTTCTTCATGTTGGCTCTCTACAGAGGAAATCTAACCATGTCACTCTTCTGCTTGAAATCCTTCAAGGGCATTCAGTTGTCTTTAGGACAAAAATCTAAGCTTCTTAGCATGGAATTAAAGAGGATTTATGGCATGCAGTCCTAGGCTTTGACCATTTCCCCAAGTTAGGCTTATGCTTCTGTTGAATGGACCTGCTTGCAGATTGCCAAATAATCCGTGTTCCCTTAAGCCTTTGAGGACTTAAAATGTTCTGTCCACTGCCTGGAACAGGCTTCCTGTGCCTCTTTGACAAATTTTTCTTCATCCAGTTCCTCAGAAAAAGTCTTCCCTGGCGCAGGGTTACTTTCACACACCTATTACATTTACATAGCCGTACCTGTATCTACTTGTACACACACACATGCACAGGCTTGACCTTGCTCTGTGCCTTAGTGTTGGCTTCTATACCTGGGAAAATGGCCTTGTTTTATACCTGTACAGAGATGACAGCTGTTCTAAAGAGCTATGGCAAATGGAGAACAAAGAAAAGGAGAAATTCTCCTACTATCAACAGTTATTAAATGCTGGATATATATTATAAAGAAAAAGTTTTAAATGCATCACTGAGCTTACAAAGAAAAACAGACTACTCTGGTTGCAGGGTGAAGTGTCTGAGACCACGAGCTACTGGGACTGCCCTGTGTATTCTTGGTTTCCATAATGCAGAGTCTCAGAGTTTAATATCCCTCAGTGGGACAGTAACTGAAGCTTTGTATTAAAAAGATGAAGGGGGTTGCAACTGAGACCTTTGAATAAATATAGAACCCTCAAAGTATTACTAAATCTCAGAAAAACGCTCAGAGAAAGAGTATTCTTTTTTAAAAAGATCCACCCATTGGTATAGAAGGAAGATAAGAAGCTGAAACAAACAAACAAAAAAATTCTGTGACTCCAAACCCTAAATCTGTATTTCATGCCAGGTTAAGGCTCAAAATAATATTTCTGACAAAGCCAGGGAACTCTCATAGGAAAGAAGTTTGAATAAAAGTTAGATCCAGCAGGGTGGTACCCTTGGGGCACCTGGAAGAAAGAAGCAAATGCAGAATTGCTCCAGAGACAATCCTCAACCCATGTTGTAGAGAAATGACTCTTGAGCAAAAGACAGCAGATACCACAACAATGAGCATTGAAATCCCAATAATTTTAGCTCCTGGAACACCCAAGTAAAACTTATAAAGCAAGTTTGTTAGAAAAGAATAAAGCAAAACCTTTGGAATATAAATCACAAGAAAACAACCGGACACCATGAAAAAGACTGCATGTTTGAAAAAGAAGAAATAGAATTTCTAGAAATTAGAAGTCAATAGATACACAAGATAGAAAATAAAATGCAACTTTCCTGCAACACATGAGACCTGGGTCCAGTATCTGGGTCAGGATGATCCCCTGGAGAAGGCAATGATGACCCTCTCCAGTATTCTTGCCTGGAGAATTCCACGAACAGAGGAGCCTTGGTGGCTATAGTCCATGGGATCACCAAAAGTTGGACACAACTGAGCAACTAACACTTTCACTTTTTGAAAAGAGGATGAGTTTAACAGAGAGTTAGATTGGAGATCATTACACAGAATATATAGTACTGAAAAAAATTGAAGGAAAAAATTAGGAGATACAAAGATTGGGATAAAAACATCAGATGGTAGTTGTAAGAGGTGACGGAGAGAGAGGAGCCATATGTGTTGGGTAATGATTGCTAGTTTCCCAGAACTGGTGAAAGATAGGAATCCTTAGATTAAAGAAACACTATGAGTCATGAGCAGGGGCTTCCCTGGTGGCTCAGAGGTTGAAGTGTCTGCCTCCAATGCAGGAGACCTGGGTTCAATCCCTGGGTCGGGAAGATCCCCTGGAGAAGGAAATGGCAACCCACTCCAGTATTCTTGCCTGGAGAATCCCATGGACGGAGGAGCCTGGTAGGCTACAGTCCATGGGGTCACAAAGAGTCAGACACGACTGAGCGACTTCACCTTACCTTACCTTACCTTATGAGTCATAAGCAGGTTCAGTCAGTTGAAATCAGTTCAGTTCAGTTCAGTTCAGTCACTCAGTCATGTCCGACTTTTTGTGATCTCTTGAACTGCAGCACGCCAGGCCTCCCTGTCCATCACCAACTCCCGGAGTTCACTCAGACTCACATCCATCGAGTCGGTGATGCCATCCAGCCATCTCATCCTCTATCGTCCCCTTCTCCTCCTGCCCCCAATCCCTCCCAGCATCAGAGTCTTTTCCAATGAGTCACCTCTTCGCATCAGGTGGCCAAAGTACTGGAGTTTCAGCTTTAGCATCATTCCTTCCAAAGAAATTCCAGGGCTGATCTCTAAAGGATTCTAAAGGACTGATTCTAAAGGAGTTAGAATGGACTGGTTGTATCTCCTTTCAGTTCAAGGGACTCTCAAGAGTCTTCTTCAACACCACAGTTCAAAAGCATCAATTCTTTGGTGCTCAGCTTTCTTCACAGTCCAATTCTCACATCCATACATGACCACAGGAAAAACCATAGCCTTGACTCGACGGACCTTTGTCGGCAAAGTAATGTCTCTGCTTTTGAATATGCTATCTAGGTTGGTCATAACTTTCCTTCCAAGGAGTAAGCATCTTTTAATTTCATGGCTGCATGAATATATAGTACTGAAAAAAATTGAAGGAAAAAATTAGGAGATACAAAGATTGGGATAAAAACATCAGATGGTAGTTGTAAGAGGTGACGGAGAGAGAGGAGCCATATGTGTTGGGTAATGATTGCTAGTTTCCCAGAACTGGTGAAAGATAGGAATCCTTAGATTAAAGAAACACTATGAGTCATGAGCAGGGGCTTCCCTGGTGGCTCAGAGGTTGAAGTGTCTGCCTCCAATGCAGGAGACCTGGGTTCAATCCCTGGGTCGGGAAGATCCCCTGGAGAAGGAAATGGCAACCCACTCCAGTATTCTTGCCTGGAGAATCCCATGGACGGAGGAGCCTGGTAGGCTACAGTCCATGGGGTCACAAAGAGTCAGACACGACTGAGCGACTTCACCTTACCTTACCTTACCTTATGAGTCATAAGCAGGTTCAGTCAGTTGAAATCAGTTCAGTTCAGTTCAGTTCAGTCACTCAGTCATGTCCGACTTTTTGTGATCTCTTGAACTGCAGCACGCCAGGCCTCCCTGTCCATCACCAACTCCCGGAGTTCACTCAGACTCACATCCATCGAGTCGGTGATGCCATCCAGCCATCTCATCCTCTATCGTCCCCTTCTCCTCCTGCCCCCAATCCCTCCCAGCATCAGAGTCTTTTCCAATGAGTCACCTCTTCGCATCAGGTGGCCAAAGTACTGGAGTTTCAGCTTTAGCATCATTCCTTCCAAAGAAATTCCAGGGCTGATCTCTAAAGGATTCTAAAGGACTGATTCTAAAGGAGTTAGAATGGACTGGTTGTATCTCCTTTCAGTTCAAGGGACTCTCAAGAGTCTTCTTCAACACCACAGTTCAAAAGCATCAATTCTTTGGTGCTCAGCTTTCTTCACAGTCCAATTCTCACATCCATACATGACCACAGGAAAAACCATAGCCTTGACTCGACGGACCTTTGTCGGCAAAGTAATGTCTCTGCTTTTGAATATGCTATCTAGGTTGGTCATAACTTTCCTTCCAAGGAGTAAGCATCTTTTAATTTCATGGCTGCAGTCACCATCTGCAGTGATTTTGGCGCCCATAAAAATAAAGTCTGACACTGTTTCCCCATCTATTTGCCGTGAAGTGATGGGACCAGATGCTGTGATATTCGTTTTCTGAATGTTGAGCTTTAGGCCAACTTTTTCACTCTCCTCTTTCACTTTCATCAAGAGGCTTTTTAGTTCCTCCTCACTTTCTGCCATAAGTGTGATGTCATCTGCATATCTGAGGTTATTGATATTTCTCCTGGCAATCTTGATTCCAGCTTGTGCTTCTTCCAAGCAGATTAAATAAAATGCAAATCACACCTAAAACCTTATTGTAAAACTAGAAAGTCAAAGAGGAAGAGAGGATCCTGAAGCAATCACAGATTAAGGATACGTTATCTAAAAGGAAACAAAAATTATTGTGACACAAACTTTCAAGAGCAAGAATAAAAGCTAAAAGACAAAGGTATTTTTTATTGTTTCTCTTCAAAATCCTAAGAGAAAGTAACTGTCAATATAGAATAAATTAAGTCAATAGTCATTTGGAAACAAGCACTAAAAAATACATTTTAGACAAAATTCAGAGGAATGGCCACTTTCAGATTCATTGTGAATAAAAATCTTAGGAAAGAAGTAAGTTAAGGAAAAATCCAGAAAAAACAATGGATTTTAAGTGGTGTGATAAAAAAATTAGAAAATATGTGGGTTAAAAGAAGCATTTCTTATGTAGAATAATAGCAATATTGCCACAGTGGTTATTAATTTGGATAATTAAAAAAAATAAGAGAATAAAACCTAACAGCTCTTATCACAAGGAAAAAAAAATATTTTTTCTTTCTCTTTTATTTTGTATCTATGGGGTGCTGTGGTTCATGGGGTCGCAAAGAGTCAGACACAACTGAGTGACTGAACTGAACTGAACTGAACTGAGATGATACTTCCTGGGTCAGGATGATCCACTGAAGAAGGGATATGCTACCCATTTCAGTATTCTTGGGCTTCCCTTGTGGCTCATCGGGTGAAGAATCTGCCTGCAATGCGGGAGACCTAGGTTTGATTTCTGGATTGGGAAGAGCCTCTGTAGAAGGGAAAGGGTACCCAGTCCAGTATTCTGGCCTGGAGAATTCCTTGGACTGTATAGTCCATGGGGTCACAAAGAGTTGGACACAACTGAGTGACTTTCACTATGAGATGATAAATATTCATAAACTTATCATGGCAATCTTTTCTTGATATATGTAAGTCAAATCATTATGCTGTACACTTTAACCTTATACAGAGCTATACATAAATTATATCTCAATAAAACTGGTAGGGAATAAACCCACTGAGATCTAATAAAATTCCAAACACTTACAACATTTAATAAGGAAAGTGGGTAATTATTGTCTAGAAGAAGGTGAGAATTATTTCTTTTTTTTATTTTTTATTGAAGTATAAGTGACTTACAATATTGTGTTACTTTTCAGTTCAGTTCAGTCATTCAGTCGTGTCTGACTCTTTGCGACCCCATGAATTGCAGCACTCCAGGCCTCCCTGTTCATCACCAACTCCCGGAGTTCACTCAGACTCACATCCATCGAGTCCGTGATGCCATCCAGCCATCTCATCCTCTGTCGTCCCCTTCTCCTCCTGCCCCCAATCCCTCCCAGCATCAGAGTCTTTTCCAGTGAGTCAACTCTTCTCATGAGGCAGCCAAAGTACTGGAATTTCAGCTTTAGCATCATTCCTTCCAAAGAAATCCCAGGGCTGATCTCCTTCAGAATGGACTGGTTGGATCTCCTTGCAGTCCAAGCAAGGGACTCTCAAGAGTCTTCTCCAACACCACAGTTCAAAAGCATCAATTCTTTGGTGCTCAGCCTTCTTCACAGTCCATCTCTCACATCCATACAAGACCACTGGAAAAACCATAGCCTTGACTAGATGGACCTTTGTTGGCAAAGTAATGT
>SJYT01019983.1:101544-162252 GCA_006410635.1 Cephalophus harveyi | reverse complement strand
TCTGTGGGTTAAAACAGTGTCCAACAGAAAAAACAAAATTTGTTCTTTCTTCACTTCAGTGTTGATGACTATTTGATTTTATGCTACAATATTTACATACCTAAGATTTCTAGCTTTCATTAAATCCCCTAGTCAGCTCATTGTTGAGGGAAATTTTTAAAAGTTTTTCCAAATTTTTTCTTAATATACCAAAAATATCAGTTCTAATCACTGAAGGAGATTTGTTGCAATGGATTCAATCATTATTTAGATCAGATTTTATGACCCTTTAACTTCCTCATGAATATATTTTCCTCACTTGCTGCAGCACATCAGTAGCATATTAAAAAAAATGTGCATTTTTCATTTCTGTGCATATGTGAACTCTACATTGTCAATGATAAAAATATAATTAAAAATAAGTAATACTGAGGCAATTATTTGGTGATTTTGTTATAAAGTAAAAATTTGCCTTCAAAAACATTATGAAATAATAATGGAAAAAATAAGATTAAAAAAAAAAAAGACAGATTTCCCAAAGACCTGAGAAAACAGATGTACAATCAGCATCACACTGTGAGTATCAATACTCAAGAGGTACAGGCTGTAGGTTTCCCTACCCCCTGTTGCTCTTGTGAGAACCAATCTCTAAACACATTCTACAGAGATGTGTCAAATTAATAACCCATGCAGATGCCTTTTGGGGAAGATAGGAGAGCTGAACAATAATGGAGGGAGTAATAATACTGGGGTAGCAACTATAATTGCATCTTAAATTAATGCATTCAGTTAAAGAATTGTTCATATTTGAGCGATGACATCTTTATGTGTGCATCTGGGAGATGGTAAGGAACAGGGAGGCGTGGTATGCTGCAGTCCATGGGGTCTCGAAGAGTTGGACGATAACATAGATGGGCAGAATGCTGTTTTAGGGAGTCAAAATAATGCATAAATTTTAGTAGATCTTTTGGGTTACTTGTTATTCAGTGGGTAAGTTATGGCTTTGTTGGGCTCAATTTAAAGATTGTTAATTTGGCTGAAGGCTTCATATTTTATTCTTATCTGTTCCGTCTGCTCATTCTTTTGAAGCGGGGCCTATCTGGAGCACACTCCTTTCAAAGTGAGGGGCTTCCCATGTGGGTCAGTGGTAAAGAATCTGCCTGCACATCCTGGAGCCACAGGAGACATGGGTTGGATCCCTGGGTCGGGTAGATCCCCTGAAGCAGGAAATGGCAACCCACTCTAGTATTCTTGCCTGGAGAATCCCATGGCCAGAGGAGCCTGGCAGGCTACAGTCCATAAGGTCTCAAAGAATTGGACATGACTGAGTGAGCATGCACAGTTCAGTTCAGTTCAGTCGCTCAGTCGTGTCTGACTCTTTGCGACCCCATGAATCACAGCACGCCAGGCCTCCCTGTCCATCACCATCTCCTGGAGTTAACTCAGACTCACATCCATCGAGTCTGTGATGCCATCCAGCCATCTCATCCTCAGTCGTCCCCTTCTCCTCCTGCCCCCAATCCCTCCCAGCATCAGAGTCTTTTCCAATGAGTCGACTCTTCGCATGAGGTGGCCAAAGTACTGGAGTTTCAGCTTTAGCATCATTCCTTCCAAAGAAATCCCAGGGTTGATCTCCTTCAGAATGGACTGGTTGGATCTCCTTGCAGTCCAAGGGACTCTCAAGAGTCTTCTCTGACACCACAGTTCAAAAGCATCAGTTCTTCGGTGCTCAGCCTTCTTCACAGTCCAACTCTCACATCCATACATGACCACAGGAAAAACCATAGCCTTGACTAGACGGACCTTAGTTGGCAAAGTAATGTCTCTGCTTTTGAAAATGCTATCTAGGTTGGACATAACTTTTCTTCCAAGGAGTAAGCGTCTTTTAATTTCATGGCTGCAGTCACCATCTGCAGTGATTTTGGAGCTCAAAAAAATAGTCTGACACTGTTTCCACTGTTTCCCCACCTATTTCCCATGAAGTGATGGGACCAGATGCCATGATCTTTGTTTTCTGAATGTTGAGCTTTAAGCCAACTTTATCGCTCTCCTCTTTCACTTTCATCAAGAGGCTTTTTAGCTCCTCTTCACTTTCTGCCATAAGGGTGGTGTCATCTGCGTATCTGAGGTTATTGATATTTCTCCCGGCACTTCTCAAATTGAAAGACAAAAAGGCAAAAGTGAAAACTAAACAGTATGACCACACTTAACATCTCTATGTTGATCATGTCTGCTAATAATATTCCTTTGGCTAAAGCAAGTCATAGGGCCACATCCAAACTCAGTGGAGCAGCTGTGTTCTCCTACAGAGAAGCAGTCATAGCAAAGGGGAGGGATGAAAGGCAGATTGTAAGCAATACAACTCTGCCTTCTTGGTCACATGGCTGATTTTCCATCTATTTGAAAAATACATTTACTACTTCTCCATATCATCAGAAAGCCTTATTCTATTATGGCAATACTCACTTATGTAGCTCTTCTTAGGATGAGTAAGAAAAAAATATAAACCAACTAGCACACATTTCCTAACAGAAAAGTTGCATTCTTTAGTTATTAGTCATAGTAATGATAAACATAGCATTTAATTTAATTTTAATGTTAATACAATTAAATATTTTTCAATGTTTGTATCTGAAACATTATTACTATGCTATATTAGAGAATATTTTATTTAAATCTTTCAATATTCTGATAATATGTTTATTTGTTAGTTACAAGGACAGTAACTCCTGAACAAGGGGAAAAAAAGAGATTGAATCAAGTGAGGTAGATGGATGTTTTAAGACTTAACTTGCAAATGTATTGAATCCCAGGGAATGAAAAATGCCTGCAAACACAGTATGTAAAATTTTAGGGTAAAATGAGTCTTACCCATGTAACATTCCCCAAAGTATATGCAAAAATATTTCTAGCAAATAAAGATTTACATGTAAGTTCAAAGGTGACCTACTTTGGAAATTGACAAACATGCTAGAACTTTGAGAATGAATAAGGACTCCATGAAACAAAATTAGCAACAAAGAAAAAATATTACCATATTGCCCCGTTTAAACAATGATTTAGTTTTCATATATTATGCAATAATTGAAAATGCTCTTTGATCCTTTGGTTGTGCTATAACCAGCTAGCTTTCAAGTGATGAAAATGATTTCTGTTTTTCCCCTTTTGCTTTGCTTTTCTTCTTTCCAGCTGCCAGCTGGGTGTGTGCATTGGCCTCCACCACATCATCAACATCTCTGCTTAAACTCTAGTGAGCTCTGAGTGCTCCATTACCCATTGCATTCTGCCCCATTTGATCCAGGCGCATTTGCCACTTTGATGCCTTCACAGTACAAACAAGGTGCACTAATCAAAGCTTCCCGGTTCCATCCTGTGAGAACCCTTCATCAGAGCCGAGGTTTCAGATCTGGTGCACAACATTACCACTTCATTTTGTTCCCTTTGATCCTATCAGTCTGACACTTTGATCCCTGCATTGCACTAACTGGACTCATCAGAGCTTTCGCACTTTTGTTTTTGACAGGCAGTGACAAAGATTCCAGCAAGATGAGGGGTTTTTCCTTTTTCTGTTTCTGTTGGAAGTTCAGTTATCAGTTATTTTTCATTTAATTTTAATTCTCGAATATGTTTATTAGTTTATTGGTGGTATATTTTCTTAAATGTCTATTTATTTTTATGTAAGGCTTGCCAAAAGCAATTAAATGTATCTGGATCAGAGTTGTATATCTCATAATTGTTTAATGCACCATGGGTGTTTAACCAATGATTCTGAAATGTCAGTAGCTTAACAGAAACAATTACTGGTATATAAAGAGGAGCCTGGCTGGCTACAGTCCATGGGGTTGCAAAGAGTCAGACACGACTGAGCACGCAAGCATTCATTAAAAGCAACTGTACTGATGAACTAGAATATTTTAGAATTCTATGTTAGGAAAATATGCTTTATCTAATGATGTTGATCATAAAATATTTTTTACATACTGTGATAGAATTAAAAAGACTGGCATGTGTTTTAAATATACTGACTTTCCAGTTAAGGATGGTAAACTTGCTTATGATTAGAAGATTGGCTTGCTCGAGTTTTCTTGCTTACACTTTTTTCCAGATCTGGAAATCTCAATGTATATATTTTCCTGCATAGCTTTTTCCAGAGCTGCATAAACTTATGTTCATTCAGTGATCTATTCAACTTGAAAAACTGTGGAAATAAAAGCTTTGGGAGACATGTAAGATCACCACAGAGATTCTGTTTTTATTAAATCCCCTAATCCTGAAATACTAGTAACATAGATTCCCCAATTCAGGATTAAGACAGGAAATTTTTATTCCAATATATATGTTTCTAGGAC
This sequence comes from Cephalophus harveyi, assembly GCA_006410635.1. NCBI lineage: Eukaryota > Metazoa > Chordata > Mammalia > Artiodactyla > Bovidae > Cephalophus > Cephalophus harveyi. Next base: position 157,924 of record SJYT01019983.1, on the reverse strand, counting down.
TTCATCAGTTCCATCCAGCCACTCAGTTGTGTCCGTCTCTTTGTGACACCATGGACGGCAGCACACCAGGCAGCACACCTTGTCCATCACCAGCTCCTGGAGCCTGCTCAAACTCACGTCCATCGAGTTGGTGATGCCATCCAGCCATCTCATCCTCCGACATCACCTTCTCTTCCCATCTTCAATCTTTTCCAGCATCAGGGTCTTTTCAAATGAGTCGGTTCTTCACATCAGGTGGCCATAGTATTGGAGCTTCAGCTTCAACATCAGTCCTTCCAGTGAATATTCAGGACTGACTTAGGATTGATTGGTTTGATCTCCTTGCAGTCCAAGGGACTCTCAAGAGTCTTCTGCAACACCACACTTCAAAAGCATCAGTTCTTCAGTGCTCAGCTTTCTTTAAAGTCTAACTCTCACATCCATACATAACTACTGGAAAAACCATAGGTTTGACTAGATGGACGTTTTTTGGCAAAGTAATATCTCTGCTTTTTAATGTGCTGTCTAGGTTGGTCACAACTTTTCTTCCAAGAAGCAAGTGTCTTTTAATTTCATGGCTGCGGTCATCATCTGCAATGATTTTGAAGCCCCCCAAAATAAAGTCTGTCACTGTTTCCATTGTTTCCCCATCTATTTGCCATTAAGTGATAGGACTGGATGCCATGATTTAGTTTTCTGAATGCTGTTTTAAGCCAACTTTTTCACTCTCCTCTTTCACTTTCAAGAGGCTCTTTAGTTCTTCTTCACTTTCTGCCCTAAGGGTGGTTTCATCTGTGTGTCTGAGGTTATTGATATTTCTCCTGGCAATCTAGGACTTCATGATGGATAGTAAATGATAAAAATTGGTCCATTGCAGGAGAGCTGTATTTCTCATAAGAGAAAGAGGGAATCGTCAGTGAATCTGCACTGATAAGATTACTATACACCATTATTTTCTGTGTAAGTGTTAAAAATTAATCATTATATTACTGCTTTTATAATCTAAGTCTCTAAGGGTGTGATAAACAAAATAATTAGATGGTAATCTTTTACCAAGAAGCATCACCATGTATACAGTAATGATTACTTGGGATTTTTTGATACTAAACAGAAGTTGTGACTAAATAGTGAGGAGTTAGGTAAATTTCCATTCTTCATTCAAAGAAGTAGAAATGTCTTCAGCAAAAGTTATAATTCGCTAAGTGAAATATACAGAGCAAAATATGCTAGACTGGTTATAACTCTGTGCCTTTCTAGTGGTTAGGCACAGTATTTCATGGGCTACCCACTGACCATGTGGAAACTTTATGCTTAGTGATAGACAACAGACAAGGTCTACAAGTGATGTCATCCATAACTTATCACATGATCTCTTCTCACCAAACCAAAATATATTCAAGAAGATATGATTTGTCCCTATTTTTAGCAACTCACATCTTTAGATAAGGAAAAGGGAGAGGTACATATTTTAATGAGTTAGAGGAAGTCTGGAGTATCCAGAATAATCATGAAGTAGTCATCTCAGCAAACTCTACTAGTGGACCTTGAATATGCTGCTAGAAGAAAAGTGTCTAATGATCTCTACCTGTCCGAGAGTCAAAGTTTCTTGACAAAAGCAGTCTTAAAAATGAAATCATATGTGTGTGTTTGACCCTTTAGAGTACTTATCACTGAAAATAAGTAAAAACAACAACAACAACAACAACAACTACTACTACTTTTCTCAAGGGTGATATTTCTCCCTGCCATAATGTTATTTTGGCATTTCTTCTTTCCTATAACTCTTGTATGACTGCTAGTGACATGATTACAACTCTTTATACAGTGTTTCTTGACCCAAGCCAACCATTACATACAGCGATTGGTTTGTTGGGCACGTTCCCAGGCAAGCACCAGATTTCCACTTGGGAGAATAAATTAATGGCAGGAGGGCCTCTCCTTCTCTTTGATTAGGAGATATAGAAGCTATGCAATTCCAGTGTGGTGGGAGGATCTACAGGGAACATGTTGGAGGGTCAAACCTACATATTGCAAAACAGAGTTAAAAGATTGCAGGATGTGAGTAGGAATAGGTGGGTTAATGGGTGACATCAACTAAGCAGGACCCTGCTGTATGTAAAACCAGCCAAAACTCCTGTGTTTTAATTATATAAACACTATTTTGCCTTTAAGATCACTTGTTTTGAATTCAATTTGCCTGCAATTGAAAGTTTTTGTTTACTAAGTTCTGAATTTATTGATAGTTGTTTAGTTCATTTATAATACTTATTTTGTGTAATGCTTTCAGGATGATCTAATATTCTAAACAAGAAAGGAGGTTGTCAGGTTATTTTTCAAAATAGTAGGACAAACAGGGGACATATAACAGACATCCAAAGTAGAAGTGTTTGGGACTTCCCTGACAGTCCAGTGGTTAGGACTTCACGGGGGGCAGGGGGCAGAGTAAGAGGGTTGGGGTATGTGGATTCAATCTCTGGTCGGGTGCTAGGACCCCATATGCCTCGTGGCCAAATAACTCAAAATATAAAACACAAGCAATATTATAATAAATTCAATGAAAACTTTTAAAATGATCCATATCAAAAAAATCTTTAGAAGAATGGAAGTTTTAGAATTGGAACCATAGTAAAATGGAATCAATACAATATACTGTTTAATGTTTTTAAAAATAAAGGTAAATTTTTCTTCTGTATATCTAGAGAATCACAGATTAAAAATAAAATGCACTTCTGTATAATAGACTGAAAGTTGCTAGTTATGAAGTTCTAAAGGTAAATTACTTTTAGCCTTGCTATCTGCTTCTTAGAAAACTATAATCATCTCAAGGTGTTATTTTCTTCGTATTTTTATAACAATTAAAATAAGCTAGTTTGATTCAAAAGAAACACATTTATTTTTCAAAACCTGAAAATGATCAAAAGCATGCAAATAAGATAATGAAAAGCACACAAATTCTACCACCTACAAACTGTGTGATCTAAACGTGATCTAAATGGCTTAAATCTTTATTCTTTGTACCCTTGAATACATTTCTGCTCTTTGTACAAGTTACAGTTATTTTCTGTACAGAAAATGTTACCTGTACAGTAATAAGTAGGAAACATCACATCAAATAATTAGACACGATTTAAATATTTTCCAACATGACAGTTGAAACTACTGTCTCCTTGCTACTATAATTTGCATTTCTTTAACTAGTAGTGAATTTAACAATTCTTCATATGTTGCTGATCTTTTCCATTTATTTTTTTAACAATTTATTTGTTTAAATTGTTCTGTCTGTGGATATCTTAATTTCCTAACTGAATATTTTAAATGGGAGATACTAAACTATCTATAATCATTAATATAACTCATAGCGAGTTCTATTAGTGAAATATATTTAAGATTTTGCTTTTTACACATTTTATCTTTTTACTCTTTGATGTGAGGATTATAATATGTTTTGCTGCTTCTGCTAAGTCGCTTCAGTCGTGCCCGACTGTGCAACCCCATAGACGGCAGCCCACTAGGCTCCTCTGTCCCTGGGATTCTCCAGGCAAGAACACTGGAGTGGGTTGCCATTTCCTTCTCCAATGCATGAAAGTGAAAAGTGAAAGTGAAGTAGCTTAGTCGTATCCGACTCTTAGCGACCCCATGGACTGCAGCCTACCAGGCTCCTCCGTCCATTGGATTTTCCAGGCAAGAGTACTGGAATGAGTTGCCATTGCCTTCTCCATAATATGCTTTACTCTTATCTTTTCCAGTGTTTTGAAAATTATATAACCTATTTAAAATTTTACTAGTGATTAAAAATTTAAAAAAATTTCCTTTAAGTGTGCTTTGTAGTTTTCAGAGACAAAATATTTATTATTTAATATGTAGCAATTTTATATGAGTATATTAGGAATATTTCATCACTGGTAGTATCATTTTCCACTCTAACATTGGGCTTATGTTAATAAATATGTCTGTCATTTCCTCATATTTTTATGTAAATAAATAGCTAAGAATTTTGGATAGACTTAATGTTCAACTTCAGACCTCAGCCTTACATTTTTTATATATATTTAAGGAAAATGTTATAAACTTCTTTAGCTGTTTGGCTATAAAATAATTGATTCTTGTTATGTACATTTCATTTTATAATCTTTTAGTCCCATTCCCACAATGGTTTTGTGCATTTTCAGGTACCACTTATTATTCATACATTTTTTAAGTTGTTTTGAGGAACACCAAAACATTAGAACATGTTCATTTGTACTCTTGATTATGTATGTATCAGTTGGCTGCTTTTGCTTTTTTTTTAACCATATGAATAAAGAATAGCAAGAACAAAATGACATTTTATGGAATTAAAATGATGAATCTCTTTTAACACAATGCTCCAAACAATTGAAAGCAGTCAGATTAAAACATTTGTAATTAGCCATGCTGTGTAAAGATCTGGATAAGGCACTTAAAAATAGTAAATATTTTGTTAGTTTCTTAGAAGAGATGCAAATACTTTTCTTAATCTTGATGTGGATGTATGTTTCTTTTTTTTTTTTTTTTTTTCGGACTGTATATTAAAATCTGTAAAAGCATTGGAATGGAATTAAATACCTTAAATAATTTAGCAAAAACAATAAACTGCTCTGTATCATTCAGAAGCTATGTAGTACTCAGAAGCATATTGGCATACCACTTTTCTTAATTTACCTATGATTTTGCATAGAAAATGCCACCCACACAAAGAATGATTTAAAAAAAAATAGTTGATGTATATATTTGAAGTCCTGTCTAAATGTATATAACTAATCTCAAAATACTGATTTTCAGCTGAATAAGTGAGAGAAATAATTTTAAACGTTGCTTTGAGTGAGCATTTTGGAATAAACTCATTTAAAATTCCTTGTGTTCTTGTTTTTATGTAGTCTCTTTTACTAATAATTTAGGCAACCTATTTTAGTCAAACAGTTTTTAAATTTTATTAAATAATTACAATAATTGTTTCCATAAGTCCTGACTTAGCATTTTGATTGCACTGGAGCAATTTCCAGAGCTCAACTTTATGTACACATACACATTTTAGTTGGTAGCAGAACATTTTATCACAGCTTTCAGAATGGTAAGTTGAAACCCTGGAGAAATTGCATTTTTCTTCTCTTTCTGAATCTGTATTTCTTGCATTTGTGATATTAACGTGATGTGAATACCTGTATTTTCCTTTTCAACAAAGCATAAATCTAGATCCCTCTGAATCCTGTAAAGAATAGAGAATGATCTTCTTTGAAGTAATGAGTTCACAAAAAAACTTCAAAAATAGTTTAAGTGATACTATGTGACATATCTCATAAGGTAAAGAATGCCTTCAATAAAATCTCAGTTTGGGGTTCCTTTTTTTTTTTTCCCGAAGATGGTGAAGATGCTACTCATTTTGAAAGCAACGATTAGGAAGTAGATGCTTTTGCTGGAAAATACTTTTCTGGAGCCTGACAATAGATGATTTTGAATAAAAGTGAGGTAAATACTTTTAAGACTTCATAAAGTTAAAAACTCATTTTAAAGTTGGTAAAAGTTTTCATTGGGAAATATATATGCTAAAATATATGCATATAGTTTAAAGAATAATAATAACATGTATACCCTATAGATTATGAGACTAACAGACAAAATATTATCTGTATTTTAAAAGCTCCAAGTGTGCCCCTCAATGCAGACCTTTTTCTTAACCCCTGAAATTTGTGTTATTCTCTTGTGTTTACTAATAATTCTTATCTATCGTGTCCATTTGTATATACTCATTAATTTTCCCTATTTTGACATTTATGTAAATATACTTTACTGGAGGAATTTATCTGTATTCAATTATATGATTAGGATATACATCCAAGTGGATGTATCTCATAGAATTCCTTTTGATTAGGGTAGAATATTCCACTGTGTGCATGTAATGATTTTAGTCATTCTAGTGTTAGGATTCATATAGGCTGATTCCTGTACTTTGATATGAAGAAGAATGCTTTGAGGAATATTCTAGTGTTTGTTTCCTAGTGCTATGGAATGGAATTGCTGTCTTGATTCATCAACTTTAATAGTAATATAATTTGTTAAAATTAGTTTTTCTAGTTCAAACTGTCACAGTTTGGCGTTCTCATTACTCCACATCACCTACAACCCAAAATATTTTTTTACTTTTAATTTTTGTAAATCTGGTTAGTGTTAAATGATATATTGAGTTAAATTTACAATTTCATGAAAAACAGTGAAGTAAATGGTATTGTACATTGTGCCATTTGTGTGTCTTCCTTTGCAAAGTGCCTATTTATATTTTGCCAATTTTCCTTTTATTATTGAATTGAATTTCTATATGATCCATACTTTTTGCTAGTTGTGTGTTTTGCATATTTCAGCATTCTGTGAGTGCAAGCTTTTCACTAACTGGTAATGTTTTAAAGTAAAACAGCATTTTCCTTTGCAATTGGAAAATAATCACCCTTTTATTTCCCCTTTTCAATCATTTACTAATTTTATTACCTTTAATTTTATTTACTTTGCCAGCTAAATCCTCTAGTAAAATGTTGACTAGCTAATTGACCTATATGTTTTTCTTTTCTTTTTTGTATATATTTTTATTTATTTATTTTTGGCTGTGCTGGGTCTTTATTGCTGTGCAGGCTTTTTCTCTAGTTGCAGAGAACAGGGGCTACTCTCTAGTTGTGGCACACAGCCTTCCCACTGCGGTGGCTTCTCTTGTGGCTGAGCATAAGCTCCAGGGTGGGCGGGTTTCAGGAGTTTTGGCCAGTGTGCTCAACAGTTGTGGCTCCCAGGCTCCAGAGAACAGACTCAATAGTTGTGACCCACAGGATTAATTGCTCCGTGGCATGTAGGATCTTCCTGGATCAGGGATCAAACCGGTGTTTCAGCATTTGCAGGTGGATTCTTCCTTCACCAGGAAGGCCTTCCTATTTTGTTTCTGATATCAAAATAAATGCTTTGAAATTCTTAAGTACCATTCAGTTTAATCCCTGCTGTAAGATTTTTGTGAATGCCTCTGTTAATTTAATAGTATTTATTAGCAGTTTATTGTGTTATCTGCAGCAGCTGTTGAATTTTATTAGACACTTCTGAATATGTCATAGTGATCATTTTTTTAAAATTTATTTTCTATAGTAAATTACATTGTTCAGTTTTCTAATGTAAAACAAATTACTGGGATTATGCTGTAGTATCTTTTTCTATACATTGTCATTCACTATTATATTTAGGGCTATTGCATCTATTTGCTATTATATTTAGCACATTTGTGATTTCCTGAAATTTTCTTACTTATACTTTTATGATTGTATTTTTTTACCTATTGTTATGTAATGAAGTATCCCCAACCTTAGCTACCTAAAACAAACAGTATTATCTTACAGTTTCTGAGACTTAGAAAAGTGGGTGCAGTTTAGTTGGGTGACTCTTGTACAAGGTTTTATCTGAGGCTTTCATGCAGATGGGCTAAGTCACTTTAGTTGTGTCTGACTCTGAGACCCTATGGACTGTAGCCCTTCAGGCTCCTCTATCCAAGGGATTCTCCAGGCAAGATATTGGATGGGTTTCAAGCTCCTTCTCTAGGGGATCGTCCCAACCCAGGTATTGAACCTTCATCTCTTATATCCCCTGCATTTGCAGGCAGGTTCTTTACCACTAATTCAGTCTGGGAAAACCCATCTGAGCTTGACTCGAAGATAATCCTCTAACAAATTCACTCATGTGGTTGTTGGCAAGATTCAGTTTCTCCGTGTTTCTTCGGCTGATCCTCAGTTGTTCATTGACTGTTGATTAACTCCTTCAATCCTTTGCAAAATTAGCCTTTCTGAATAGCGTACCTCACATATGGCAGCTTGCTTTCCACAGAGCCAGTGAGCAAGAGAGCAAGAGAGGGAGTTCAGTTCAGTCGCTCAGTCATGTCAGGCTCTTTGTGACCCCAACAGCTGGAGTTTGCCAGGCTTCCCTGTCCATCACCAACTCCTGGAGCTTACTGAAAATTCATGTCCAGTGAGTCAGTGATGCCATCCAACCACTTAATCCTCTGTTGTCCCCTTCTCCTCCCACCTTCAGTCTTTCCTAGCATCATGGTCTTTTCATATGAGTCAGTTCTTTCCATCAGGTGGCCAGAGTATTGGAGTTTCAGCTTCAGCATCAGTCCTTCCAATGAATATTCAGGACTGATTTCCTTTAGGATGGACTGGTTGGATCTTCTTGCAGTCCAAGGGACTCTCAAGAGTCTTCTCTAACACCACAGTTCAAAAGCATCAATCCTTCTGCGCTCAGTTTTCTTTATGGTCCAACTCTCACATCCATACATGACTAATGGAAAAACCATAGCTGTGACTAGATGAACTTTAGTAGGCAAATTAATGTCTCTGCTTTTTAATATGCTATCTAGGTTGGTCATAACTTTTCTTCCAAGGAGCAAGTGTTTTTTAATTTCATGGCTGCAGTCACCATCTTCAGTGATTTTGGAACCCCCCAAAATAATCTTTCTCTGTTTCCATTGTTTCCCTATCTATTTGCCATGAAGTGATGGAACCAGATGCCATGATCTTAGTTTTCTGAATGCTGAGTTTTAAGCCAACTTTTTCATTTTTCTCTTCAACTTTCATCAAGAGGCTCTTTAGTTCTTCTTCACTTTCTGCCATAAGGGTGGTGTCATCTGCATATCTGAGGTTATTGATATTTCTCCTGGCAATCTGGACTCCAGCTTATTCTTCATCCAGCTCAGAATTTCACATGATGTACTCTGAATATAAGTTAAATAAGCAGGGTGACAATATACAGTACTTGATGTACTTGGAACCAACCTTTCCCGATTTGTTGTCCCATGTACATTTCTAATTGTTGCTTCCTTACCTGCATACAGATTTCTCAGGAGGCAGGTCAGGTGGTCTGGGATTCCCATCACTTCAAGAATTCTCCACAGTTTATTATGATCCACACAGTCAAAGGCTTTGACATAGTCAATAAAGCAGAAGTAGATGTTTTTCTGTAACTCTCTTGCTTTTTTGATGATCCAGCGGATGTCAGCAATTTGATCTCTGGTTCTTCTGCTTTTTCTAAATCCAGCTTGAAATTCATGGGTTCACGTATTGTTGAAGCCTGGCTTGGAGAATTTTGAGGATTGCTTTGCTAGCATGTGAGATGAGTGCAATTGTGCAGTAGTTTGAACATTTTTTTGGCAGTGCCTTTCTTTGGGATTGGAATGAAAGATGACCATTTCCAATTCCATGGCCACTGCTGAGTTTTCCAAATTTGTTGGAAAATTGACTGAGTGCAGCACTTTCACAATATCATTTTTAGGATTTGAAATAGCTCAACTGGAATTGCCTTGCTTCCACTAGTTTTGTTCATAGTGATACTTGCTAAGGCCCACTTGACTTCACATTCCAGGATGTCTGGCTCTAGGTGAGTAAGCACACCATCATGGTTATCTGGATCATGAAGATATTTTTATATAATTCTTCAGTGTATTGTATTGTTGCCACCTCTTCTTAATATCTTCTGCTTCTGTTAGGTCCATACCATTTCTGTCCTTTATTGTGCCAATCTTTGCATGAAATGTTTCCTTGATATCTCTACTTTTCTTGAAGAGATCTCTAGTCTTTCCCATTCTATTGTTTTCCTCTATTTCTTTTCAATGATCACTGAGGAAGGGTTTCTTACCTCTCTTGGCTTTCTTTGGAACTCTGTATTCAAATGGGTTTATCTTTCCTTTTCTCCTTTGCTTTTCACTTCTTTTCTTTTCTCAGCTATTTGTAACACCTCCTCAGACAACCATTTTGCTTTTTTGCATTTATTTTTCTTGGATATGGTCTTGATCACTGCCTCCTGGACAGTGTTACAAACCTCTGTCCATGATTCTTCAGGCACTCTACCAGATCTTTTCCCTTGAATCTGCTTGTCATTTCTACTGTATCATTGTAAGGAATTTGATTTAGGGCATGCCTGAAGTGGTTTTCCCTACTTTATTCAGTTTAAGTCTTAATTTGGCAATAAGGAGTTCATGACCCATTCCACAGTCAGCTCCTAGTCTTGTTTTTACTGACTGTATAGAGCTTCTCCATCTTTGGCTGCAAATAATATAATCAATCTGATTTCTGTATTGACCATCTGGTGATGTCCATGTGTAGAGTCCTCTCTTGTGTTGTTGGAAGAGGGTATTTGCTATGACCAATACATTCTCTTGGCAGAACTTTATTGGCCTTTTCCTGCTTCATTTTTTATTCCAAGGCCAAATTTTCCTGTTACTCCAGGTATCTTTTGATTTCCTGCTTTTGCATTCCAGTCCCTTATAATGAAAAGGACATCTTTTTTTTTTTTTTTGGTGTTAGTTCTAGAAGGTCTTGTTGCTGCTAAGTCACTTCAGTCGTGTCTGACTCTGTGAAACCCCAAAGACAGCAGCCCATCAGGCTCCCCTGTCCCTGGGATTCTTCAGGCAAGAACACTGGAGTGGGTTGCCATTTCCTTCTCCAATGCATGAAAGTGAAAAGTGAAAGTGAAGTCTCTCAGTTGTGTCCGACTCTTAGTGACCCCATGGACTGCAGCCTTCCAGACTCCTCCGTCCATGGGATTTTCCAGGCAAGAGTACTGGAGTGAGGTGCCATTCTTGTAGGTCTTCATAAAACCATTCAACTTCAGCTTCTTCAACATAACTGGTTGGGGCATAGACTTGGATTACTGTGATGTTGAATGGTTTGTGTCGAAAATGAACGAAGATCATTCTGTCATTTTTGAGACTGCCTCCAAGTACTGCATTTCAGACTCTTTTGTTGACCATGAGGGCTACTCCATTTCTTCTAAGGGATTCTTGCCCACAGTGGTAGATATAATTGTCATTTGAGTTAAATTCACCCATTCCAGCAAGATATCCAAGATGGCAGAGTAGAAGGATGTGTGCTCATCTTCTTCAGCGAGAACTCCAAAATTACAACTCTCTGCTGAACAACTGTCAACACAAGAATGTTGGACCCTACCAAAAAAAAGATATCTCGTGCCCAAGGGCAAAGGATAAGCCCCAACAGGATGGTAGGAGTAGCGAAATTGCATTTAGAATCAAACCCCATACCCACCAGAGAGCCTTCAGAGGGCTCAAACAAAACATGTACACACCAGGAGAACCCACAGAGACTGAGCCAGACCTGCCTTTGAGTGGAGGTATGGGTCAGCAGTGACCTGCCACAGGGGCAGGGGCTTTGGGTGCAGCAGACCTGAGTATGGCATAAGCCCTCTTGGAGGAGGTCGCCATTAACCCCAACATAAAGCCACCAGAACTTACAGAGGACTGAGGAAACAGACTCTTGGAGGGTACAAACAAAACTTTGTGCTCACCAGGACCCAGAAGGAAGAAGCAGTGACCCCCACAAGAGACCTACCCAGACTTGCCCAGGAGTGTCCAGGAGCCTTCAGCAGAGACATCTCTGAAGGTAGTGGCCTGCTTTGCAGCAGGCACTGAGTGTGGCAGTGCTTGAATGAGGCCTTTGAAGGAGGTCCCCATTATCTTCATTACCTCCATCACAGTTTGGCCTCAGTTCAAACAACAGGGAGGGAACACAGCCCCACCCATCAACAGAAAATTGGATTAAAGATTTACTGAGCATAGCCCCTGCTACTGCTAAGTCGCTTCAGTCGTGTCCGACTCTGTGCGACCCCATAGACGGCAGCCCAACAGGCTCCCCCGTCCCTGGGATTCTCCAGGCAAGAACACTGGAGTGGGTTGCCATTTCCTTCTCCATTGTGTGAAAGCGAAAAGTGAAAGTGAAGTCGCTCACTCGCGACCGACTCCTAGCGACCCCATGGACTGCAGCCTACCAGGCTCCTCCATCCATGGGATTTTCTAGGCAAGAGTACTGGAGTGGCTTGCTATTGCCTTCTCCGGCGAGCATAGCCCCACCCAGCAGAATAAGACTCAAGGAGATCCAACCAGTCCATCCTAAAGGAGATCAGTCCTGGGTGTTCATTGGAAGGACTGATGCTGAAGCTGAAACTCCCATACTTTGGTCACCTGATGTGAAGAGTTGACTCATTGGAAAAGACCCAGATGCTGGGAGGAATTGGGGGCAGGAGGAGAAGGAGATGACAGAGGATGAGATGGCTGGATGGCATCACCGAGTCGATGGACATGAGTTTGAGTAAACTCCGGGAGTTCATGATGGACAGGGGGGCCTGGCATGCTGCAATTCATGGGGTCGCAAAGAGTCAGACACGACTGAGCAACTGAACTGAACTGAGCATGGCCCCGCCCATCAGAACAAGACTCAGTTTTCCCCTCAGTCAGTCTATCTCATCAGGAAGCTTCCATAAGCCTCTTACTCTTATCCATCAAAGGAAACACAGAATGAAAACCACAATCATAGAAAACTAATCAAACTGATCACATGGACCACAGCCTTGTGTAACTCAATGAAACTATGAGCCCTTTAGGGCCACCCAAGACAGATGGGTCATGGTGGAGAGTTCTGACAAAATGTGGTCCACTGGAGAAGGAAATGGCAAACCACTTCATTATTCTTGTCTTGAGAACCCCCTGAACAGTATGAAAAGGCAAAAAAGATAGAACACAAAAGAAGAATTCCCCAGGTCAGTAGGTGGCCTATATGCTGTTAGAGATCAGTGGAGAAATAACTCCAGGAAGAATGAAGAGACAGAGTTAAAGCAAAAACAACACCCAGTTGTGTATGTGACTGGTGATAGAAGTAAAGTCTGATGCTGTTAAGAATAATATTCCATAGGAACCTAGAATATTAGGTCCATGAATCAAGGTAAATTAAAAGTGGTCAAGCAGGAGAAGGCAAGAGAGGGAGAGCAAAATGGAAAGTTTTGTGTAACCTAATCTCAGAAATGATCTCTCCCATTGTTTCTGTCCTTTGATCAAAGGACATTAAAACTTGAAGTCATCTTTATGACTTAGGGGTGATGTGCATCATGGAGAGTCCATGGCATAGCCAGTGACTGAAGTCTGGAAGGACCAGACTATTTTTTTCTATGCAATAATATTCTTGCCTGGAGAATTTCATGAACAGAGGAGCTTGTCAAGCTACAGTCCATGAGGTCCAAAGAGTCAGACACGATTGAGTGACCAACACACTAGACTTAGGAAACCCCAGCAGGAAACAGTAGTGATCCTGTAGGGTTTGAACACTGTGACCAGAGTCAGTGGAATGGTTGGGAATGGCTAAGACAAACCCATAGAAGGTTTCAACTGTGGTCAGGACCAAGTGAAGCCTTTTGGTCAGAACAGGAGGCTCATTGTGATCTACATGGCATCTGTCCCTGGGCAGTATGTCTGGCTTGGCCAGGATCTGGCAGCCAGGATAGCTATTCCATGCTGCTTCTAATGACTGTGACAGCCCATGTGTGTGAGCCCAGTCTAGGATGGTGTCTGAATTTCCATAGACTGTCTTCTCCCATATTCAGCTCTTTGCATATCTGTTTGTTCTGGGGTGGAGAACATGTCAGTCCCTGCATTTACTTGGTGAGCATGATCTGCTCACTGGTTATATTTTTCCTTGTCATCATGGGGGCCACTCTGGTGAGTATGTGTATAGAGAACAAAATTCTTACAAGGAGCAGAGCTAATTTTTACTCAAATTTCTCATCTCCATGGAGAGGGGGAAGGAGAGCTTCTTTTGCATGTCTGTTGAATGCTTGCCACTAGTCCAGTAAAAGGCAGCCTGTTGACTATACAGAGTGAGTCAAATAAGTTCACAGTCTTTCACACACCCCTTTTATAATGGTCCTGACTATAGCATTTACATCAGGGCAAGGACAGAGGGCTAGCGTGTGTGTACATAGATAATACGTCAATTCCGCTCATATATTTAGCTACAGGGGCCCTGACGATTAGAAGAGCCCACTCATACTGAATCTTTGTAAAGGTTCCAGTGAAGTGGCCTCAAATTCAGAGAGTATTATCTGTTTTTCCCTCATCTTGGTGCCAGGGAAAACAGTCAGCCAAAGAGGCCCCAGAAGTGCAATTTTCTTTTCATTAGTTTTCCACTGAACTCTGACCTTGGCAAAGGGCCTTTGGTACCCCTCTGGCAAGGAAACAGAACCCATGTCAGGTTTAAGATCATCTGACTGGATTTGGCTATAGGTTTTTGGCGAGGCAAGAGGAGAGAATAGATAGCAGAGTGGAACAACCCTGTGGGGTGCACAGCTATTTCTTAGCTGGAACTCCTACTGGATAGTTTTTGGGCAGACTGGTTAGAGCAGAGACAGATTTCCAGAGATCTAACTAAATCTCTAAGGTCTTCAGGATACTAAGCAAAGTAAACCAAAAAGCTCTTCATTCTTTCTTGTTTTCCTCCATATATTTCAACACTTTGCTATGCTGCAAGGTATTTATCAGCTTCAGCAACAGCTGCTGTTTAGAGTGCTTCAGCTTGTAGGATCCCCTCTGACTGTCTCTGACCCCACTGGTGGAGAGCACTAAGTGGTGGTTAGGAAACCACTTCACTTGTTGTTGCTGAACCCTTAGGTAGGTTCTCTAATGGGAACTACCTGGACAAACTCAACTGGAGAGTCAGAGGCTAATGAGGAAGACCAATGGTCCCCCGTAGAACTGAAAAGCTTATGAAAACAATCCTCTGGCATCCTCAAAGAATGCCCCATGGCTTCTGCTAATATCCCCAAGACCCACTGGTTTGGCTGGTGGAGTGTCCCATAAACTCTCCTAGCACTTCTCAAGACCTATTCATTAAGTGCCCCTGGAAACCTCAGATTCTTGCAAATGATTTGCTAGCACCCCTCTAGCATGTTCCATGGACTTTGCTAACAACTCCCAAAGGTGATATCCCAAAGGGATGTTCAGACTTTATCTCTTTCCAAATGGCACTGTGTTTAATCAGCTACCCTGCTCACAGCACCAATTTTTCAGAAACCCAGCTGAGTTGGAGACAGTGAGCTGAGCTGCCAGATGTTGGAGCAGTCAATTAAAGCAACAAGCAAAAATAAGAGAAACGGAGACTTTTGGTAAGAAGCTTGGAAATCATCACTTCATCCTAATAACAAGTAAAGACCTTAACAAACTGAAAAAACAGCAACTCTTTTTAGAAACAAATCAGGTCACAGGGAAAACAGCTAATTGCAAAGTTAGAGATACCACCAGGTGAGTACAGAATCTCTTAATTTACCTGAGCAGAAATCCAAGAACTAAAACCTCTGAAAGACCCAGTAACAAAGTAAGAATACCTTAACTGTAACTGATGAATCTCTGGAGGCTCCATGTGAACAAGTTCAAAAATCAAACATTTCAGAAGAGGTCAGTCTTAGTGGATCTCCACACCTTTATGACTTTTATTAATACATTCAGGAACTCTACCAGACTCTCACTATGAAGACTGAAGAAAAGTCCTCTCCTGATTCCAGTAGGGGATAGAAAAGAGCAGCCATTTTGAAATAACTAACCTGTTCATAGCAAGTGAAGTGAAAGTGAAAGTCACTCAGTTGTGTCCAACTCTTTCAAGCTGCATGGACTGTAGCCCACTAGGCTTCTCTGTCCATGGGATTTTCTGAGCAAGAATACTGGAGTTGGTACCATTCTCTTCTCCAGGAGATCTTCCTGATCCAGGGATCAAACCCAGATCTCCTGAATTGGAGGTAGATCCTTTACCACTGAGCCAGCAGTGAAGCCAGGGCATGCCTTCAAAAGTATTTTATCAGAACTCCCCTGGAGGAACTCCAGCCCCATCTAGACTTTAGGTGTAAAAGAAGGAAAATATCTAAATTCAGCCATGTTAGCCATCTCCCCACCTAGAAGGAGAGGAAGGTAAAAGAGAAATATATGTATGACTTTCACAGTCCAGAGGCACAGGCTCACTAGAAGACTGAGACCTAATTGTAGGACTATAACATGTCTCCTCTTAACACCAAATTCCAAAAAGCTTATTCACAGTAATTCTTGTAGATCATGTGAAACTATTAATATAAAATTGCAAGACATACTGTAGGGTGAAAAAAGCAAAATATGAAGAAATAGAGCAAGGATGGATACCAGACCCAGGTAATGCAGGAATTTTGATATTACTGCACCAGGAATTTTAAAATGTTCATTGAGTCAGCATGAAACAAATGAACTATGATTCATATGCTGTGAGCTCTAAAGGGTAAATTAGATATTATGGAAAACAAATGGACAAGAGAAGAAACCCTACCCAGAAAGCACAAGAACAAATATGCAATCTGAATAAGCCTATATCTATTAAAGAAGTTGAATCAATCATTAGTAACATTTCAAAACAGAAAGCACTAAACCTAGAAAAGTTCAGTGCTTAAATCCACCAGAGGGTAGATTTTATTGCATTGTTTGTGTTCAGTAGATCAGTTGTGTCTGACTCTTTGGGACTCTCTGGACTATAGTCCACCAGGCTCCTCTGTCCATGGGATTTTCCAGGCAAGAATAATGAAGTGGGTTGCCCTGTCCTCCTCCAGGGGATGGAACCCAAATCTCCTGCATTACAGGCAGATACTTTATCACTGTTCCACCGGGGAAGCCCTTTTCATTGTGTTACTCTAATACCAAAACAAAGTAAAATACTAAAAGAAAACTACATTCCAATAGCTTTCATAAACATAGATGCAAAAAATCTTAACAAAATATTGCTAAAATAACTCAACAAAGTTTAAAAAATATTTATATATATGTATGTTGTGATCAAATCAGATTTATCTTATGTATGAAAGGCTGGCTCAACATTCAGAAATCAGTTAATGTAATCATCACATCAAGAAACTAAAAAAGGAAACCACATTATCATAACAATAAATGTAGAAAAATATTTGACAAAATGAAGCATTCATTCATGATAAAACTTCTAATAATTAGGAATAGAGAGAAAATTCCTGAACTTAATAACTAACATCTAACAGCACTAACAGTATACTTACCACTGAGAAATTTGAATCTATTCTTCAAGTTCAGGAACATGGCAAGGATGTTGCTTCTAAACATTGCTTTTCAACATTGTGCCAAAATCCTATATAACCTACTAACAAAAGAAAATGAGACAGAAAGTATAAAAATTGTATATTATGAAATTAAGACATTGTCCATCAAAGAATATCAAAATAGGGTTAACACTGAAAGTCAGAGAAGATATAGGTTACAAATATCATCAACAAAGTAATAGGTGACCAAATGATATATATAAGGAAAAACACATAGGAAACCCAGTGAAAAAATAAGTGAAAGAGTTGAATAACTATTGTGCAATCCAAATGGAAATTAAATATATGAAACGATGATTGGTCTTACTGATAACAACTGGAGAGAAAATTTAAAACACAGAACCATCATACAACAAAATAAACTAAAAAAGTAAAAAAAAAAAAAGTCTACTAAATGTGGGTGAAGTTAAAGAGCAATGATAAATTTGAAACTCTAGTGTTGTTGTTGCTGTTCAGTCACTAAGTTGTGTCTGCTGCTAAGTCAAGTCCAACTCTTTGCAATCCCATAAACTGTAGCACACCAGGCTTCCCTGTCCTTCACTATCTCTGAGTTTGCTCAAACTCATGTTCATTGAGTCAGTGATGGCATCCAACCATCTCATCCTCTATCACCCCGTTCTTCTCTTGCCCTCTATCTTTCCTAGCATCATGGTCTTTTCCAGTGAGTCAGCTCTTCACATAAGTGGCTAAAGTTTTGGAGTACTGCTTCAGCACCTTCTAATGAATATTCAGTCCTTCTAATGAATATTCAGTGTTGATTTCCTTTAGGAATGACTGGTTTGATCTCCTTGCAGTCCACAGGACTCCAACACCACAGTTCAAAGGCCCCAATTCTTCGGTCCTCTGACTTCTTTATGGTTAAGCTCTCATACCCATATGTGACTGCCGGAAAAACATAGCTTTGACTATATGGACCTTTGTTGGGAAAGTGATGTCTTTGCTTTTTAATGCACTGTCTAGGTGTGTCATACCCAGGGATGGGGGAGCCTGGTGGGCTGCCATGTATGGGGTTGCACACAGTCAGAAACGACTGAAGTGACTTAGCAGCAGCAGCAGCACAGTCATGTCAGACTCTTTGCAACCCCATGTCTGTAGCACACCAGGTTTTCCTGTCCTTCACTGTCTCCTGGAGTTTGCTCAAAATCATGTTCACTGAGTTGATGATGCCATCCAAAAATCTCACCCTCTGTCTTCCACTTCTCCTCCCACCCTCAGTCTTTCCCAGCATGAGGGTCTTTTTCAGTAAGTTAGATCTTCACATCAGGTGGCCAAAGTATTGGAGCTTCAACTTCAGCACCAGTCCTTTTAATGAATATTCAGGGTTGACTTCCTTTAGGATTGACTGATTTGATCTTGCTGTCCACCTGACTCTCAAGAGTCTTTTCCAACACCACAGTTCAAAAGCATCAATTCTTTGGTGTTCATCTTTCCTTATGCTCCAACTCTCACATTCATACATGACTACTGGAAAAACCATAGCTTTGACTTTACAGGCCTTTGTTGGCAAAGTGATGTCTCTGCCTTTTAATATGCTGTCTAGTTTTGTCATAGCTTTTCTTCCAAGGAGCAAGCATATTTTAATTTCTGCCTTTCCTAAATCTAGCTTGTACATTGAAATCTAGTGCTCCCTTTTAGATCAATCAATCTTGGAATTGTTATCTTCCTATTAAAATATAAGCATCTGTGTGTCCTGATATGAATTGGAAACCTCACTGATAGCTATTATGAAGTTATCTGAGTTGTAGATTCTATTGTGTGGTCACTGGCATGTGTTTCTATGTTTTTGTGTGTAAAATGGGGCTTTGAAGAAAGTGTGTTTTTGTGTGTGTGTGTGTGTTTTTTTTTTTTCTGGGTATGTTCTTTTGAGTGTGGCTAGTGAGAGAAAACTGTGTAGATAAAATTCCATTTCTTCAATGTAAAACTTTAATAAGCCTAGCCTCTATTTTGTGCTAGTCATTCGATTTTGCTGCTTATTGTAATTATTATATATTTTTTGTTGTATATAGAATTGAAACTGGGGATTGCATTTTATTTTTTTTTTTTTAGAGCCTTAGTTATCATATTCAGAACCAGGAACTAAATTTAAAAATAAAGAAAAAATATCTTTTTTCTGAAGAATCCTTTACTTTGGAATCCTATGTTTTCTGTTTAGATGGTAAGGCAACTGTGTGAAATTCAGGAGCCCTTGGTTCAAATGCTGGGGCAGGAAGATGCCCTGGAGGGATATCCCTGGAGGGAACGGCAACTCACTCCAGTATTCCTGCCTGGAGAATTCCATGGACAGAGGAGACTGGCAGGCTATGGTTCACAGGGTTCAGTTCAGTTCAGTTCAGTCGCTCAGTCATGTCCGACGCTTTGCAACCCCATGAACTGCAGCACACCAGGCCTCCCTGTCCATCACCAACTCCTGGACTTCACTCAAACTCATGTTCATCGAGTCGGCGATGCCATCCAGCCATCTCATCCTCTGTCGTCCCGTTCTCCTCCTGCCCCCAATCCCTCCCAGCATCAAACTCTTTTCCAGAGTCAACTCTTCGCAAGATGTGTATAAGAGACAGAATTATCACATTAAGAATAAATAATATATAATAACAAAATTCCTATTAATTGACTATGTTTTTCCACTAAATCACCACATAGATATTTGCCTCTATATCTCTTCTGAATATTTAAGAAAATATTTGTTGAAATATTCTATACTTAATCCTAGGAGTGAAAGCCAAGTATATTTTTAAAAATTACATTGGTCTTCCTCTAATCCTAACTTTCTGTTCTATATCCATTTACAAAATTAACATTTCTATTAGTTTATAAACTCATAGAATTTTGTAAGACAGCAAAATTTTACATTGTTACATGATATTATTATTTTATCTTATATATCCTAGGATGACTGTGGCAACTGTACATGTTTTCCACCATTGATCAAGAAACAAATCCCATCCTCCCAAAACATCTGCTGAAACAGATTTGTCTGTAGAAAAAAATTTCCAGATCTGAATTGCACTGTTCAAACCATTGTCAGTATTCAACTAATAGCTAGTTCCATTTCTGGGGCTATATTTAAGTATTCATTCTTGATTCAAGTTGTCTTGTTCCAAACACAGAAGAAGTGAATTTTTAGATGTCCTAGCTAATTTTCAAGTCAAACTATCATCATCTACTGCCCGATTCTTCCAGAATTGACCTTTCAGTCCTTAGTACCTTTATTCTGAATATTTTGAATAACTCAGCAACTATAAAACTTGTTTGCTATTGTTCCTTCACATGTCCCTTCATACTCAAGGTGACTTTGAGTTCCCTTGAAATAAGTGACCATGTCTTATTCATGATATTTTTTCAGTATTTATCTTGCTATCTATGAAAAATATTTGATTAAGAATAAATGAATGCATGAATTAATATTGTGATAAAATAAGATGATTGTAGCTAGAAATACCAATGAGACAGGAACACTGAAGCCCCCCCTTTTTAGGACTCTTGTCAGCTAACTTTATCAATAATACGGTCCTCTATATCTCATGTTTCACAATGACCATAGCAAATAAGAGGCAAGTGCTAAATACCACTGCAAAAAGAAGACATGGTTAAATTTTAATCTGTTGTTGTTCAGTCACTCAGTTGTGTCTGACTCCCTCTGACTTCATGGACTGCAGAACACCAGCCTTCCCTGTCCTTCACAATCTCCCAGAGCTTGCTCATAGTTATTTCCATTGAATTGGTTAATTAGAAAAAAATCAAAATAGTTTATATGAACAATCACCTACCTTAAATTATCCTTCCTTGAGTTATGTATGGCAAATATATTCTATGTATAAATCCTCTATATCATACACATCCACGGATAAGACTTTTCATTCTCTTGTTTTTATTTTGTATAATTGACAATCATAAAATATTGCAAATAGCCCGCATTTTGCTGCACTCTGAAGTCAAAATTTGAGCACCAAATGGAAAATAAAGTTTTGTGTAGATTTCTGATGTTTTATTTGTTGAATAATACTTGTATTAGTTAACTAGACCTGCCATAACAAAATGTCACAGATTGTGTGACAAAAGAAGCTTATCTCCGCCTAGTTCTGCAAGATAGAGGTCCATGCTTTCATGGTCGGTTTCTCCGGAGGCCTCTGTCCTTGACTTACCGGTGCCTGTCATCCTGCTGTGTCCTCACATAATCTCTTCGCTCTGTGTGCTGCATCTCAGGGGACACTAGTGGCAAAAAATCTGCCTGCCACTGCAGGAGACATGGGTTCAGTTTCTGGGTCGGAAAGATCCTCTAGAGTGGGGCACGGCAGTCCACTCCAGTACTCTTGCCTGGAAAAATTCATGGACAAAGAAGCCTAGTCCATAAGGTCCCAAAGAGTCAGACACAATCCAGTGCACACACTATATCCCAGATAGCCCTCTCTATGGATAGATTGGATTAAACCCCAACTTGAAGGCTTGATTTTCACTATATTTCTTCTTTAAAGGCCTTATCTCTAAATATAGTCACATTCTAAGGCATTGGGGGCTTCCCCTGGTGGCTCAAAGGGTAGAGTGTCTGCCTACAATTCGAGAGACCTGAGTTCAGTCCCTGGGCCAGAAAGATCCCCTGGAGAAGGAAATGGCAACCCACTCCAGTACTCTTGCCTGGAAAATCCCATGGACAGAGAAGCCTGGTAGGCTATAGTCCAAGGAGTTGAAAAGAGTAGGACACGACTGAGTGACTTCACTTTCACTTTCTTTCAAGGCACTGGGGTAAAGGTTTCAATAAATGAGTAAAGGGGAATGGAATTCAAAATTCCATCTATAACTGTGCTTAAATATATAAATATAAAAATTTGAGGAAATTGGGTATACTTCCCTCTACATTAGATTTTGGTGCAAGATTCTAAATGCAATTATAAATATTCTCTTAAAGTTCTTTTAAAATATATTTTTGTCCTAAATGTTGTTGTTCAGTTGCTCAGTCGTGTCCAACTCTTTGCAACCCCATGGAATGCAGCACGCCAGGCTTCCTTGTCCATCACCATCTCCTGGAGTTTGCTCAAGCTCGTGTCCGTTGAGTCAGTGATGCTATCCAACCATCTCATCCTCTGTCATTCCCTTCTCCTGTCTTCAGTTGTTCCCAGCATCAGGGTGTTTTCCTTCAGGTGGCCAAAGTATTGGAGCTTCAGCATCAGTCCTTCCAGATTTATTTTCTTTAGGACTGAATGGTTTGATCTCCTTGCAGTCCAAGGGACTCTCAAGAGTTTCTCCAGCACCACACTGGAAAGCCTAAAAGTCGTATATTAGAAATGGTGTATTTCTAATATTTACTGAAATAATTTCTACTGTCTCTTTTAGGTACATGAAACAGAAAACAACAACAACAACAACAAAAGCACCTTCTTTTATGAACTGTAGCCCACTAGGCTCCTCTGTCTGTGGAATTCTCCAGGCAAGAATACTGGAGTGGGTTGCCATTACCTTCTCCAGAGGATCTTCCTGATCCAAGAATCAAACCTGGGTCTACTGCACTGCAGGCAGATTCCTTACAATCTGAGATATAGGGAAGTTTAAATAAGGACTACATCTAACAGTAAATTTATTGCTGAAATTTGCAAGAAATTTTGACTAATTTCAGCTATACAAATTAGATTTGAATAGTTTATGGATACCAGAGAAGTAAAAGAAATGTAGTCTTAAAGTTAATAGAAATGTTACCCCTGCTTCTTGATTCAAAAGACCTCCCCCTTTCCCTCTCCACCTTTCTCCTCTCTCTTCTCTCTCTCCCCACTTTTTTTTTTGTCTCTTCTGCACATGGTAAGAGAGAAGCTCTTAGTATCAGCTCTTTTCAGTCTGGAGTTAGAAACTGTGATGCTACAAAGTCAGAATCTCTAAGGGAGAAAGGGAAAATATATTGTCAAATATATTCAATATTTTAATAGAATTTTAAATAATACAAATTTCAGAAAATATCAGTGGATGAAATCTTTGTGATAGACACAAATATGCCAACAGCGTGCTCTTCACTGGCAAGTAGATAAATTTTTAGAAATTGATTTATGAAGCATTGCCATAATTCTTTTGTAGTCTAAGATTATTCCACAGTACTCCCACACTACTTCAGACTGAGTTCATTGTAGCTTGATCCCCAAACTCCTTTTCTACCACGTCTTTTGTTTTTGATCCTACGCTTGTCTCACTTTCTTATTTTTTTATTTTATTTTTTTTCATTTTGGCTGTCCTGCAGGCATGTGGGATCTTAGTTCTCTCATCAGGGATGTCATCCATACCCCCTTCATTAAAAGTGCAGATTCCTGACCACTGGACCACCAAGGAAGAGCTTGTTTTCTTACATTTAAAGCAAAGTTTCACTTAGCTGTTTTTCCTGCTTTCTTTTTTTATCATAATAAAACTCCTCTCTAAGTCTTCTGTTAATTCTGTATCATATCCACACCCCATCCTTCCTATATAGAGCCTTAGTTATCATATTCAGAACCAGGAACTAAATTTAAAAATAAAGAAAAAATATCTTTTTTCTGAAGAATCCTTTACTTTGGAATCCTATGTTTTCTGTTTAGATGGTAAGGCAACTGTGTGAAATTCAGGAGCCCTTGGTTCAAATGCTGGGGCAGGAAGATGCCCTGGAGGGATATCCCTGGAGGGAACGGCAACTCACTCCAGTATTCCTGCCTGGAGAATTCCATGGACAGAGGAGACTGGCAGGCTATGGTTCACAGGGTTCAGTTCAGTTCAGTTCAGTCGCTCAGTCATGTCCGACGCTTTGCAACCCCATGAACTGCAGCACACCAGGCCTCCCTGTCCATCACCAACTCCTGGACTTCACTCAAACTCATGTTCATCGAGTCGGTGATGCCATCCAGCCATCTCATCCTCTGTCGTCCCGTTCTCCTCCTGCCCCCAATCCCTCCCAGCATCAAACTCTTTTCCAGAGTCAACTCTTCGCATGAGGTGGCCAAAGTACTGGAGTTTCAGCTTTAGTATCATTCCTTCCAAAGAAATCCCAGGAGTGATCTCCTTTAGAATGGACTGGTTGGATCTCCTTGCAGTCCGAGGGTCTCTCAAGAGTCTTCTCCAACACCACAGTTCAAAAGCATCAATTCTTTGGTGCTCAGCTTGCTTCACAGTCCAACTCTCATATCCATACTTGACCACAGGAAAAACCATAGCCTTGACTACTCAGACCTTTGTTGGCAAAGTAATGTCTCTGCTTTTGAATATGTTATCTAGGTTGGTCATAACTTTTCTTCTAAGGAATAAGTGTCTTTTAATTTCATGGCTGCAATCACCATCTGCAGTGATTTTGGAGTCCCCCCCAAAATAAATTCTGACACTGTTTCCACTGTTTCCCCATCTATTTCCCATGAAGTGATGGAACCAGATGCCATAATCTTCGTTTTCTGAATGTTGAGCTTTAAGCCAACATTTTCACTCTCCTCTTTCACTTTCATCAAGAGGCTTTTTAGTTCCTCTTCACTCTCTGCCATTAGGGTGGTGTCACCTGCATATCTGAGGTTATTGATATTTCTCCCGGCAATCTTGATTTCAGCTTGTGCTTCTTCAAGTCCAGTGTTTCTCATGATGTACTCTGCATATAAGTTAAATAAGCAGGGTGACAATATACAGCCTTGACGTATTCCTTTTCCTATTTGGAACCAGTCTCTTGTTCCATGTCTAGTTCTGACACTTGTTTCCTGACCTGCATATAGGTTTCTCAAGAGGAAGGTCAGGTGGTCTGGTATTCCCATCTCTTTCAAAATTTTCCACAGTTTATTGTGATGCACACAGTCAAAGGCTTTGGCATAGTCAATAAAGCAGAAATAGATGTTTTTCTGAAACTCTCTTGCTTTTTCGATGATCCAGCAGATGTTGGCAATTTGATCTCTGGTTGCTCTGCCTTTTCTAAAACCAGCTTGAACATATGGAAGTTCATGGTCCACGTGTTGCTGAAGCCTGGCTTGGAGAATTTTGAGCATTACTTCATTAGTGTGTGAGATGAGTGCTATCATAGGGTTGCAAAGACTCAAATACGACTGAGTGAATAACACTTTTACTTTTCACAACACTTTTGTCTCTAACAAATTTTCATGTAAAGGAATTTTAAGCAATGTTTTAATTAGATGGGTTTATTCATCCATAAAAATATTTAAAGTGTGCTTACTCTTAAGTTGGCAATGCCAACGAATGCTCAAACTACCGCACAATTGCACTCATCTCATAGGCTCCAAATAGGAAAAGGAGTACGTCAAGGCTGTATATTGTCACCTTGCTTATTTAACTTATATGCAGAGTACATCATGAGGAACGCTGGGCTGGAAGAAGCACAAGCTGGAATCAAGATTGCTGGAAGAAATCTCAACCACCTCAGATATGCAAATGACACAACCCTTATGGCAAAAAGTGAAGAACTAAAGAACCTATTGATGAAAGTGAAAGAGGAGAGTGAAAAAGTTGGCTTAAAGCTCAACATTCAGAAAACTAAAATCATGGCCTCCGGCCCCATCACTTCATGGGAAACAGATGGGGAAACAGTGGAAACAGTGTCAGACTTTATGTTTTTTGGCTCCAAAATCACTGCGGATGGTGATTGCAGCCATGAAATTAAAAGACGCTTACTCCTTGGGAGAAAAGTTATGATCAATCTAGATAGCATATTCAAAAACAGAGACATTACTTTGTCAACAAAGGTCCGTCTAGTCAAGGCTAGTAGTCATGTATGGATGTGAGAGTTTGACTATAAAGAAAGCTGAGCACTGAAGAATTAATGCTTTTGAATTGCAGTTTTGGAGAAGACTCTTGAGAGTCCCTTGGACTGCAAGGAGATCCAACCAGTCCATCCTAAAGAAATCAGTCCTGGGTGTTCATTGGAAAGACTGATGTTGAAGCTGAAACTCCAAAATTTTGGCCACCTGATTCAAAGAGCTGACTCATTTGAAAAGACCTTGATGTTAAGGAAAGATTGAAGGCAGGAGGAGAAGGGGATGACAGAGGATGAGATGGTTGGATGGCATCACTGACACAATGGACATGAGTTTGAGTAAACTCCGGGAGTTGGTGATGCCCAGGGAGTCCTGGTGTGGTGCAGTTCATGGGGTTGCAAAGAGTTGGACACGACTGAGTGATGGAACTGAACCCTTAAGTTTAGAATATTGAGTTATAATGGTTAAAAAAGCTAATTGGTCCTTGCTTGTATTCAGACCCATAAAGAAAACCTGAATAGTAGCAAAACGTTACTAAAAGGAGAGCTTGAAATTTAGGTAAAATATAATGTGTTTGTGTAAGGTTGTGTATCATAAAGATGATAAAAGATGGACATATTAGAGGCATGGAATAAAGAAAATGTTGTGTGTATGAGCTGAAGAATAGATTTCTATGATGGTATCATTTTTTTGTCTTGAGCACGTGAAGATATGGATGTACAATTTAAAGAAATGAGTATTAATAGCGGAGGAAAAATGTTGAATGAAGAAAGGTAAACTTTCATTTTTGAAGATGCATGATTAAAGATGATGGTGAGAAATCTCAGTATAATTGCAAAGTAACTAAATCTTGAATCTATGATTTTGGACTTAAGGATTGGAAGTGGATGTTTAGTGAAGTGAATTATTGGGATAATGATGACATTTACTGTTAAAAGAGTGGATACAATCAGCTTGAAGAAGATCACTTTTACTTTTCACAACACTTTTGTCTCTAACAAATTTTCATGTAAAGGAATTTTAAGCAATGTTTTAATTAGATGGGTTTATTCATCCATAAAAATATTTAAAGTGTGCTTACTCTTAAGTTGGCAATGCCAACGAATGCTCAAACTACCGCACAATTGCACTCATCTCATAGGCTCCAAATAGGAAAAGGAGTACGTCAAGGCTGTATATTGTCACCTTGCTTATTTAACTTATATGCAGAGTACATCATGAGGAACGCTGGGCTGGAAGAAGCACAAGCTGGAATCAAGATTGCTGGAAGAAATCTCAACCACCTCAGATATGCAAATGACACAACCCTTATGGCAAAAAGTGAAGAACTAAAGAACCTATTGATGAAAGTGAAAGAGGAGAGTGAAAAAGTTGGCTTAAAGCTCAACATTCAGAAAACTAAAATCATGGCCTCCGGCCCCATCACTTCATGGGAAACAGATGGGGAAACAGTGGAAACAGTGTCAGACTTTATGTTTTTTGGCTCCAAAATCACTGCGGATGGTGATTGCAGCCATGAAATTAAAAGACGCTTACTCCTTGGGAGAAAAGTTATGATCAATCTAGATAGCATATTCAAAAACAGAGACATTACTTTGTCAACAAAGGTCCGTCTAGTCAAGGCTAGTAGTCATGTATGGATGTGAGAGTTTGACTATAAAGAAAGCTGAGCACTGAAGAATTAATGCTTTTGAATTGCAGTTTTGGAGAAGACTCTTGAGAGTCCCTTGGACTGCAAGGAGATCCAACCAGTCCATCCTAAAGAAATCAGTCCTGGGTGTTCATTGGAAAGACTGATGTTGAAGCTGAAACTCCAAAATTTTGGCCACCTGATTCAAAGAGCTGACTCATTTGAAAAGACCTTGATGTTAAGGAAAGATTGAAGGCAGGAGGAGAAGGGGATGACAGAGGATGAGATGGTTGGATGGCATCACTGACACAATGGACATGAGTTTGAGTAAACTCCGGGAGTTGGTGATGCCCAGGGAGTCCTGGTGTGGTGCAGTTCATGGGGTTGCAAAGAGTTGGACACGACTGAGTGATGGAACTGAACCCTTAAGTTTAGAATATTGAGTTATAATGGTTAAAAAAGCTAATTGGTCCTTGCTTGTATTCAGACCCATAAAGAAAACCTGAATAGTAGCAAAACGTTACTAAAAGGAGAGCTTGAAATTTAGGTAAAATATAATGTGTTTGTGTAAGGTTGTGTATCATAAAGATGATAAAAGATGGACATATTAGAGGCATGGAATAAAGAAAATGTTGTGTGTATGAGCTGAAGAATAGATTTCTATGATGGTATCATTTTTTTGTCTTGAGCACGTGAAGATATGGATGTACAATTTAAAGAAATGAGTATTAATAGCGGAGGAAAAATGTTGAATGAAGAAAGGTAAACTTTCATTTTTGAAGATGCATGATTAAAGATGATGGTGAGAAATCTCAGTATAATTGCAAAGTAACTAAATCTTGAATCTATGATTTTGGACTTAAGGATTGGAAGTGGATGTTTAGTGAAGTGAATTATTGGGATAATGATGACATTTACTGTTAAAAGAGTGGATACAATCAGCTTGAAGAAGAATGTGAGTGGGAGCATAGATAATAAAGACGGTATTGGAATTAACCTTTTTCAACAGGTATTCACATGTCAGTTATTACAGTCTAAAAAAGTGATTGTGAAGGAACATATAGATGACTGGTTAAGATCATGAAACCAAGAAATAATAAATGTCAAGGCTTAAGAAAAATGTCACTTTTATGTGATGCTGTTGGAATGATTAAGTAAATTGAGAATTAAGGTTGCTTTAATGGATATAATGAGAAGAAATATTGAGCAAGAATGACATTGTTGAAGTGATAGGAGCTGATTCTGACATTTTAATTTAGCAGTCAACCTAAGAAATTTGAAGTTTATACTGAGGCATTGTATATTCATTCATTCATTCACTCACTCATTCACTGATTCCAATAAAGTTTTAAATTGAATTGATGTGGAAAGTCATTCCTGGAAAATATACCCTGATAAGAGAGAAGGAGATGTAAATTGTAACTTTTATTTTCTCATCATGAAAGCCCTTGATATAAATAAAAGCTTCATTGATCAGATATAAAATTACAACATTAAATGTCAGTTTCACTGAAAAAAAAATACTTCTGGACAGTCAGAATGAAATGAAATAAAATTGCCTTCACCAGGCATGCAGAGCTCTAGAGTAATACATTTACCTCAATATTGTATCTCATATATCATGATTCAAACATATCCATAAAATTATTTCTGGATTTAAAGTGTTGTTGGGTGACAGAAGAGCAATGAAAAATTTAGTTAAATCTGGGAATACATAAAATTGTGTTGCTGAAATAGGTTTCTTTCAAATCTAATTGTAAATTTTCTTTCTTTCAGCATAAAGTAATAAGTATATTGATCAACAGTCCCCAGTGTATTACCCTCCTTCTTTTACCCTAAAGATCAAAGAACCAAAGCAGCTGCTCAAATAAAACAAGTAAATCCTTTATAACAAAAACCAGTCAAGCCAGCCATCTATAAATATACATTTATAACAATCTTTGAGGGAAGAAAATTACATTGTTAAAGTTTACTGAGGACGTGTACTCAAGGTTTCTGCTATAGGATCCTTCTCCCTTTTCCCTGCTTGAGTGGTGTTATATGGTTATTCGCTCAGTTGAGTCTTGTCTCTTTTTGATACCATGAACTGTAGCCTGCCAGGCTCCTCTGTCCATGGAATTTTCCAGACAAGAATACTGGAGTGGGTTGCCATTCCCTTCTCTAGGGGATCTTCCTGACCCTGAAGTTCCCAGGGATGGAATCCAGGTCTCCTGCATTGTAGGGAATTCTTTTCTGTCTGAGCCACCAGGGAAGCCCAGGGTAGTATTATCATGGGCTCTAACTTCCATGAACTTACCTCTCAGAGGCTGGCTATGGTAGTTCTGCTGTAACTCTGGTTTTGTAGTTCTCAAGAATATCTTTAAAGTAATCAGTGGGTTTGATGAAAAGTTTAGCTCAAGTTTTCAATGAGGACTAAAATGTTTGAGTTCTCAAGTATACATGTAAATTTGGTGGGAATCTCAAAACCAAAATCCAACAAGACATACATTCTACCAATAAGCTGAAGTATACTTTATGATCAATGGTATGAATAATTGTCTTGCAATTCATAGACACATGATTTTTGGCTTAATATAAAGTTTGCTTCATCAGTTTCAATAATACCTTTGGCTGAATCAATATGCTTTTTATTTGTTAATTTATTTCCAGAGTCATGTATTTATATTTCTTATCAATTTATTTGTGTGAAAGGGGCACACACATAAAGTAAATAACTCCAGTTGGGCAGAAAGGTACAAAACGAAAAAAAAGAAGTCTTCTCAACCAAAAGCCCTCTCCAGAAATGTAGTACTATTTTCCAGTTATCACAAGTACATTCTGTTTAACAATTGAAAAATAATCTATTTGTTTTGGGATGCCATACCGTATTTAATTACTCCCTTAGATGTTCTTTGAATTGTTTTCTATGTTTTACTACCACAAATAATATTGTAATAGTAATATTAAAGATCATCTTCATAGAACTTAATGTAATTTTGAGACTGTAGCTATATAAGAAATACTCAATAGTGAATTTGCTTCACTATTAGTGAATATTATCACTATAATATTCATTATTATCACTAATAGTGAGTATTCAATAGTGAAGATGCTGTGTGTGCATTTGTTTGCTCTTTGTGTGTCTGCTGTGCTTGTGTGGTCAGTCATGTCTGACTCTTTGTGACCCTGTGGGTTCCTCTGTCCAGGGCATTTCCCAGGCAAGAATATTGCAGTGGGTTTCCTTCTCCAGGGGATCTTCCTGACCAGGGATCAAACCCATGTCTCCTGCATTGGCAGAAGGATTCCTTACCTATAAGCCACCAAGGAAGCCCATGTGACTTCCCAACTCAGGGCTTGAACCACATCTCCTGTGTCTCCTACACTGCAGGTGTATTCTTTACCTGCTGAGTCACCGGGGAAGCCCTCTATGTGTGTGCCTTTAATTTTAATACAATTAAACTGTTCTCTAAAATAGCGCTTTCCAAAAGAGCACTCTATGCCAGTGAAAATGTCCTATGAATATGTATTGTCTGGTAATATAAACTCTATCCACATATGGTTTAAAATATGACTAGTAATGACTGATGAACTGATTTTTAAATTTTATTTAACTTTCATTTTTAATAGTCACATTTGTCTAATGGCTGCCCTATTGGTGACCATAGCTCTTAAGTGGTGCTGGGAAAACTGGTCAACCACTTGTAGAAGAATGAAACTAGATCACTCTCTAACACCATACACAAAAATAAACTCAAAATGGATTAAAGATCTAAATGTAAGACCAGAAACTATAAAACTACTAGAGGAGAACATAGGCAAAACACTTACCGACATAAATCAAAGCAGGATCCTCTATGATCCACCTCCCAGAATACAGGAAATGAAAGCAAAAATAAACAAATGGGATCTAATTAAAATTAAAAGCTTCTGCACAACAAAGGAAACTATAAGCAAAGTAAAAAGACAGCCTTCTGAATGGGAGAAAACAATAGCAAATGAAGCAACTGACAAACAACTAATCTCAAAAATATACAAGCAACTTATGCAGCTCAACTCCAGAAAAATAAATGACCCAATCAAAAAATGGGCCAAAGAACTAAACAGACATTTTATTAAAATTAAAAGCTTCTGCACAACAAAGGAAACTATAAGCAAAGTAAAAAGACAGCCTTCTGAATGGGAGAAAACAATAGCAAATGAAGCAACTGACAAACAACTAATCTCAAAAATATACAAGCAACTTATGCAGCTCAACTCCAGAAAAATAAATGACCCAATCAAAAAATGGGCCAAAGAACTAAACAGACATTTTTCCAAAGGTTGTACATTTCTAAGATTTTGTCCATTTCTTCCAAGTTGTCCATTCTATTGCCATATAGTTGCTGATGTGAAAGTGAAAAGTTGCTCAGTCATGTCCGACTCTTTGCAACCCCATGGACTGTAGCCCACCAAGCTCCTCCATCCATGGGATTCTCCAGGCAAGAATCCTGGAGTGGGTTGCCATTTCCTTCTCCAGGGGATCTTCCTGACCCAGGGATCGAACCCAGGTCTCCTGCATTAGAGGCAGACGCTTTAACCTCTGAGCCACCAGGGAAACTGATAGTTGCTGATAGTAGTCTCTTATGATCCTTTGTATTTCTGTGTTGTCTATTGTGATCTCTCCATTTTCATTTCTAATTTTGTTGATTTGATTTTACTCCTTTTGTTTCTTGATGAGTCTGGTTAATGGCTTGTCAATTTTATTTATCTTCTCAAAGAACCAGCTTTTGGCTTTGTTGACTTTTGCTATGGTCTCTTTTGTTTCTTTTGCATTTATTTCTGTCCTGGTTTTTAATATTTATTTCCATCTACTAATGCTGAGGTTCTTCATTTCTTCCTTTTCTAGTTACTTTAGGTGTAGAGATATGTTATTTATTTGTATTTTTTTTCTTGTTTCTTGAGGTAAGCCTGTATTGCTATGAATCTTCTCCTTAGCACTGCTTTTACAGTGTCCCACAGGTTTGGGGTTGTTTTGTTTCCATTTTCATTTGTTTCTATGCATATTTTGATTTCTTTTCTGATTTCTTCTGTGATATGTTGGTTATTCAGAAGCGTGTTGTTCAGCCTCCATATATTGGAATTTTGAATAGTGTTTCTCCTGTAATTGAGATCTAATTTTACTGCATTGTGGTCAGAAAAGATGCTTGGAACAATTTCAATCTTTTTTAATTTACCAAGGCTAGATTATGGCCCAGGATGTGATCTATCCTGGAGAAGGTTCCATGTTCACTTGAGAAAAAGGTGAAATTCATTGTTTTGGGGTGAAATGTCCTATAAATAACAATTAGGTCTAACTGGTCCACTGTATCATTTAAAGTTTGTGTTTCCTTGTTAATTTTCTGTTTGGATGATCTATCCATAGATTTGAGTGAGGTATTAAAGTCTCCCACTATTAATGTGTTATTGTTAATTTCCCCTTTCATACTTGTTAGCATTTGTCTTACATATTGTGGTGCTCCTATGTTGGGTCCATATATATTTATAATTGTTAAATCTTCTTCTTGGATTGATCCTTTGAACATTATGTAGTGTCCTTCTTTGTCTCTTTTCACATACTTTGTATTAAAGTCTATTTTATCTGATATGAGTATTGCGACTCCTGCTTTCTTTTGGTCTCTATTTGCATGGAATATCTTTTTCCAGCCCTTCACTTTCAGTCTGTATGTGTCCCTTGTTTTGAGGTGGGTCTCTTGTAGACAACATATATAGGGGTCTTGTTTTTGTATCCATTAGGCAAGTTTTTGTCTTTTGGTTGGAGCATTCAATCCACTTACATTTAAGGTAATGATTGATAAGTATGATCTCATTGCCATGTACTTTATTGTTTTGGGTTAGAATTTACACACCTTTTCTGTGTTTCCTCTCTAGAGAAGATCCTTTAGCATTTGTTGGAGAGCTGGTTTCATGGTGCTGAATTCTCTCAGCTTTTGCTCATCTGTAAAGCTTTTGATTTCTTCTTCATATTTGAATGAGATCCTTGCTGGGTACAGTAATCTGGGCTGTAGGTTTTTTTCTTTCATCATTCTAAGAATGTGCTGCCATTCCCTCCTGGCCTGAAGAGTTTCTATTGAAAGATCATCTTTTATCCTTATGGGAATCCCCTTGTGTGTTACTTGTTGTTTTTCCCTTGCTGCTTTTAATATTTGTTCTTTGTGTTTGATCTTTGTTAATTTGATTAATATGTGTTTTGGGTGTTTTGCCTTAGGTTTATCCTATCTGGGACTCTCTGGGTTTCTTGGACTTGGGTGATTATTTCCTTCCCCATTTTAGGAAGTTTTCGATTATTATCTCCTCAAGGATTTTCTCATGGAATTTCTTTTTGTCGTCTTCTTCTGGGATTCCTATGATTCGAACGTTGGGGCATTTAACATTGTCCCAGAGGTCTCTGAGGTTGTCCTCATTTCTTCTAATTATCTTTTTTTCTTTTTTCCTCTCTGTTTCATTTATTTCTACCATTTTATCTTCTACCTCACTTATCTTATCTTCTGTCTCCATTATTCTTCTGTTGGTTCCCTCTAGAGTGTTTTTTATCTCATTTATTGCATTATTCAGTATATATTGACTCTTTTTTACTTCTTCTAGGTCCTTGTTAAACCTTTCCTGCATCTTCTCAATCCTTGTTTCCAGGCTATTTATCTGTAACTCCATTTTGTTTCCAAGATTTTGGATCATTTTCACTATCATTATTTGAAATTCTTTTTCAGGCAGATTTCCTGTCTCTTCCTCTTTTGTTTGGTTTGGTGGGCATTTATCCTGTTTCTTTACCTGCCGGGTATTTCTATGCCTTTTCATCTTATTTATATTGATGTGTTTGTGGTGGCCTTTCCATATTCTGGCAGTTTGTGGTTCCTCTTTATTGTGGAGGTTCCTCGCTGTGGGTCGGGTTGGACAGGTGGCTTGTCAAGATTTCCTGGTTAGCAAAGCTTGTGTTGGTATTCTTGTGGGTGGAGCTGGATTTCTTCTCTCTGCACTGCAATGAAGTGTCCAGTAGTGAGTTTTGAGATGTCAGTGGGTTTGGTGTGACATTTTTGCAGCCTTTATATTGAAGCTCAAGTCTATGTCCCTGTGTTGCTGGAGAATTTGCATGGTATGTCTTGCTCTGGAACTTGTTGGCCCTCGGGTGGTGCTTGGTTTCAGTGTAAGTATGGAGGCATTTGATGAGCTTCTGTTGATTAATGTTCCCTGGAATCAAGAGTTCTCTGGTGTTCTCAGGATTTGGACTTAAGCTTCCTGCCTCTGGTTTTCAGTCTTATTATTACAGTAGCCTCAAGACTCCTCCATCTATACAGCACCAATGATAAAACATCTAGGTTAATGATGAAAAGTTTCTCCACAGTGAGGGACACCCAGAGAGGTACACAGAGTTACATGGAGAAGAGAAGCAGGAGGAGGGAGATAGAGGTGACCAGGATGAGGAAATAGGTAATCAAAAGGGGAGAGAGCAAGCTAGCCAGTAATCACTTCCCTATATGCTCTCCACAGTCTGGATCCCTCAGAGATGTTCACGGAGTTACACAGAGAAGCAAAGAGGGAGGAAGGAGAGAGAGGGGGCCAGGAGGATAAAAGAGAGAATCAAAAGAAGAGAGACAGAACTAGCCAGTAATCAGTTCCCTAGGTGTAATCCACAGCCTGGAACACACAAAGAGATTCACAGAGTTGGGTAGAGAAGAGAAGAGGGAAGGAGGAGATAGAGGCAACCTGGTGGAGAAAAGGAGAGTCCAAAGGGGGAGAGAGCAGTCAAGCCAGTAATCTTGCTCCCAAGTAAAAATGGGTACTGAAGATTGGGTTCTTAAAGGTACAAAATTGATAGGAAATGCCAAAAAGCAAAGATTAAAAATCTAGAGTAGAGGTTAGATTCTCAAAAAATACAATATTAAAGAAAAAAACAAAGTCACAAAAATCATATAATATCTATCTATCTATATCTATATATATATATATGAAGTTTGCTTTAAAACTAGGGTCTTTTTTGGGGCAAAGTAATAGTAGGTTATAAAAATGAAAATTAAAGGAGTAATAGAGAACTTAAAAATTTCTAAAAATTAAATAAAATGATAATAGGAAAAAGATATCTAGGACTTTCTCTGGTGTTGTTGTGGACAGTGTGGGTCAGTTCGTTTTCAGATAGTTCCTTGATCTGGCTTATACTTCTCAAGATCTATAGGCCCCTTCCTATGTAGTTGGTGCTAACTGCAGGGTTTTAACCTATTGCACCTGTCACTTCCAATGTGGTTCCTTCTGTTTATTTTAGCTTCTTCTGTTTGCTGATCTCTTCGTGTCTAATTTCCGCTCTGACACAAGGGGGCGGTGGTGGTCACTTTTTTAGGCTTATTTGTTCATTCGTGCATTGGGGAGGGAGGAACACTGCAAACATATACCACTGGCGTCTGTGGGAAGTGCTCACAGTGTCTTGGCCACACTGGGTTTGCCCCCGCTCATGGCGTGTGTGCTTTCCCAGTCTACACTGCTCAGGCTCTAGATTGCTCTGCCCGGAACTGTCTGAGGCAGGCCCTGGGTTGCATGCACTTCCCAGACCTAAGCCCCTCAGGTTCAGGTTCTCGAATACTCTACAAAGGTGCAGACTTGATTAGGTCTGCATTTTGTGTCCTTCCCAGGTCCGAGCAGCTCAGGTGTTTGGTGAGCGCAGTCGCCCCCAGTTGGGGCTGTGTCTTATTGCCTCCTCCATCCCAGTGGCTCGATTTTCTGAGTGTACAATGGGTGCGCCTTCTCAGGTGCACCTGTGTCTCTCCTGGGGAGCTAATCTCTGGCTGCGACCCTCCTGGCAGATGTTGACCGTCCAGAATCCCAAGAAGCCTAGGTTAGCAACGAAGCCTGGTTGCAGTTTGGTAGAGGATGCCTCTCTGGGGACGCGACTGCCCACTTCCAGCTCCGGCTGCCCTCGCCTGCCTATCTCCAGCAGGGGATGGGCTGGTCCACTGCTGGCTACCTCTGCTCAGTCCTTTGTACTGTAACCAGGCCTGGTGGTTGTCTTAGGTTAGGGCTTTTCTTGGGATAGCTATCCCACAGTCTGGGTTGTTATCTCAAGTTAGTTCCCTCAGATTGCCCTCAGGGAATTCAGGCCTGGTCCTTACCCTAAGCAATGCAGCACACACCTCCCTGTCCAGCCCCTGCTTGCTAGTGGTGGATGTGAGCATCTGTGCTGCTTCTCTGCTGGGAGTTGCCGTTGGGCACATAATCTGTGGGTTTTAATTATTTATTTATTTTCCTCCTGGTTAT
Source organism: Cephalophus harveyi (assembly GCA_006410635.1). Classification (NCBI taxonomy): domain Eukaryota; kingdom Metazoa; phylum Chordata; class Mammalia; order Artiodactyla; family Bovidae; genus Cephalophus; species Cephalophus harveyi. The sequence goes on along the minus strand of SJYT01019983.1, from coordinate 121,423 downwards.
GTTGCCCTCTGCGGTTAAGGCTCACCACAGACTCTCCAGTGAGAGTGTTTCCTGCTGTTTGGAAACTTCTCTTTTTTAAGACCCTTCCCCAGACGGATCTCAGTCCCTCCCTCTTTTGTTTCTCTTTTTATCTTTTATATTTTTTCCTACCTCTTTTTGAAGACAATGGGCTGCTTTTCTGGGTGCCTGATGTCCTCTGCCAGCATTCAGAAGTTGTTTTGTGAACTTTGCTCAGTGTTCAAATGTTCTTTCGATGAATTTGTGGGGGAGAAAGTGGTCTCTCTGTTCTATTCCTCTGCCATCTTAGGACCCCCCCCCCCCAAAGCATTTACTTTAGAAATGTCAATACCAGGCATCAGGAACTCTGTATTTTAGTGTCTGGAAGGGCTCTCTGCATAGCCAAGAAAGAACCAGCTGTGTATCAGTCAGGATTTAACTATAGATTAACAGAAATCTCTCAAGCTATTAAAAGCAAAAAATGTATCTACTGCAGGAAATTAAGTGTTTACAGAGTTGTGGGAAGCCTAAAGAAGCAGGGCTTAGGCTGCATCTTGAAATAATTCCCAGAACACCATCACGGAACAAACCTATCAAGGAAACTGCTATCCTTGGTCAGTTGGAAAGATGGCAAATCAAGAAGCTGATATAGGAGGCTGCTGTCTAAACTGCTGGATCCAAGGGCACACCCTCATCATCCATGAATTAGAAGTTGTAGCTGCAAACGTGGCTTTCAGTTGTACCTTGGCTGTGACTGGAGGATTATGAGGGCCATTATGAGCCATTCCACATCTGATGGATCTGTACAGCCTCTCTCCCACTTCAGTCAATTCCTAATTAAGATGTAATCTGAAAAATCTAAATCTCATCCTAAACAAGGGAGTTTAGAAAGTACAGGTTTTGGCTTTCTAGCTGCTATAGATAGAAAGGACATTAGGGTCAATGTGGGATGAACCTGCCTCTGGTATCCTCCAGAAACCAGCAAGACTTAAGTGCAAGAAATTCCAAAGGGTAAAGGTGACTCATACCCTAATGTGTGCATGTGTTCATGCTCAGTCTCTCAGTCATGTCTGACTCTTTCAACCCCCTGGACAGTAGCCCACCAGGTGCCCCTGGCCATGGGATTTCCCAGGCAAGAATACTGGAGTGGGTTGTCATTTCCTTCTCCAGGGAATCTTCCCAACTAAGTGACAGAATTCACATCTCCTGCTTGGCAGGCAGATATTTTACCACTGAGTCACCAGGGAAGCCATTATACAAAATAAAGGATTAAGGTAATTTCAGATATTCCGGGGGCTTGTACTAAAAACAAGAGACAAAGGAAGAAATAAAACATAACTATTATTACTAGAGAGCACTAATTTCCTGGTATAGTGTGAATATTTACTGGATATAGACTGTGAGAATATTGAAATCTACCTAAGCCTTGTGATTACAGTGCCCTCCTCCCCAATTTACCTAGGATAAGGTCACATACAAACTCTCCAAGTTCTCATTTTTTACATAATAAGCAATTCATTGTACTGTTCTGTCCCCACTGATCAACTGGAACAAAACTTTGGTTATCATTCTCCCATCCCTCCAGGTCCTTGAACTTTGGCCCACCCTGAGTCTGAGCCAGCATACAACCTTAACAGCCCTTCTGAGAATAGGCTGGCCTCAGTGTAAAGTGTTCTCTAATCTATTGTCTGATCAAGCCAGTCCCATTCATCCCACTTACATGCACCTGGTTGTTTCTAGACTTGTCTATCCCTCCCTATAAAAGAGAATCTCTTCTCTGCCTGATCATTTAGACATCTGCAGATCTCATGGTCACAGCCTTCTTTGCTATTCTAATAATCCTCTTTTGCCCTCTTACAATAATCTTTTTCAAATAAAGTGTCTCCTTAATCTAAGTCCAGATTTTTTGTTTTTTTGAAAACTTACAAAATTCCCTTCCTCTGGAGCAGGAGGAACTGGTATCAATTGCTCAGTTGGATTTCAGAACTTCTATGAACCAGTGAATTCTTGGTACTCTCTGCTTCATATCCCATCCCCTTTTGAAAGACAGTTTTCCTATTGCAATTATCACAATCCTGTCTTGCCACTGTATGCTGGGTATGTGATAGGAAGGTTATTTGTTTTCTTAGTTCACAGGTCTCTGAATTTGAGGAGTTATAACAAAGGCTCTTCATCTGCACCTGCACATTATTTACATAACAAGACTCCAGATTCAAATCTAAGCCCAGTGCCTTGATGGGATAATATGGGGATATGAATCCCTTATTATGGGGATATGAATCACAAAGAGAAAGATGTCAATCTGATAGATGTAAGTTGGTAGCCTCCTATCAGCCACACCTTTTGGCATTGACACCCTTTTCTAGCCTCTTCCTACACTGACTCTGGGCTTGGTCATGAAACTTACTTTGGCTAATAGATGTACTACTTTCCTAGGACTGCTGTAACAAAGTATACAGACTGGTTGGCTTAAAAAAGAAATTTATTCTCTCCCAGTTCTGGACTTAAAAGTCTGAAGTTATGGTGTCAATAGGGCCATACTCCCTTTGAAGACTCTAGGGAAGAACTATTTCCTGCCTCTTCCTAGCTCCTGGTGGCTCCCTGTAGGCCTTGAGTATGCTAAAACATACTCTGGAGAGTCTTCCAGCTCTATGATTCAATAAATGAGGGCTTGTTAAACAAACAAACAAACAAAATTAAGTGGCAATATCCTGTCAAGCTTGGATCTCTCTTGGAAATGAAATAAGACTTGTATAAGGATAGGTCATGTGTAATAGCACCAAGAGCAGAATATTTGTATGACATATTAGTTCTTCAAATGGGGTAATATTTTTTTCTTATACTCAAAGGTATATGAAAAGTTAGAAACAAATAATTCTAAAAAAACCAAAACAATCTCCCTCTCTGTTAGATTCCCCCTTTTCTAAAGTGACTCCAAATCAAATCCTGATATAACAAAAAGTATTATAATGTCACTCTATAGCAAAGCCTATAACGACAGCCTCCCTGATAGCTCAGTTGGTAAAGAATCCGCCTGCAATGCAGGAGATTCCAGTTTGATTTCTGAGTCGGGAAGATCCCCTGGAGAAGTGATAGGCTTCTCACTCCAGTATTCTTGGGCTTACCTTGTGGCTCAGCAGGTAAAGAATCTGCCTGCAATGCGGGAGATCTGGATTCAATCCTTGGGTTGGGAAGATCCCCTGGAGAAGGGAAAGGCTACCCACTCCAGTATTCTGGCCTGGAGAATTCCATTGACTGTATAGTACATGGAGTTGCAGAGAGTCAGACACAACTGAGTGACTTTTACTTCACTGCCGGGAGCCAGTGTGAGGAATCCCGCCCGTAACAAGGTCATGCGGTAGGAAGCCTGGCAAACGCAAGGCGTGTTCAGGTTTCAGGGGTTCCCCCTGGAATTTCCCGAGCATCCACCCCCCCAAAAGAATAAAAATCTGCCGGCCTTTTTACTCTGCTTTTCCACTCTTCTGATGTTCCCTGGAAAAGTCAATTCAAGGCTTTAGTCTTCTGCATTTGAAAGGGATGTTTCAGTTAAACCCCCTCTGATAACTCTCTGGCTTGCTTGCCTAACAGGTTCCCTAGACTTCTTACAGCTTGTGAATTGCTTACATCCCCCAACTGCGAGGGACACAAAGTTTAAAAGCATCTTAAAGATATAGAGCCTTTTCTAAGGAGTTAAAGATTACATTGGTGACGGTTTTCACTGCTGACTCAATGACTGCTGCCAGACCTCCATATTATTTATCTTTTAGGCACCTGGGAGGATGTTAATCAATGTAAACGGGATATGGGAAGAGATAGATAGTAGTTTTGATGTTAGCAACACTAGACTTTTGAGTTAATTACTTTTCTTTGTTATATATCACTGCACTCCTCTTGTGTCCTTGCTATGTAAGAATGTAACTTTATTTAGTGCTTTCTGAGAGTGGCACCAGACTTTGGGAAGATCAACACAAATAAGTCTTCTGGTTGACAAATCCTTATCAGGAAAAAGGTTGTAAAATGTTAAATTGGCTCTCTGGCTAGAAGACATGTAAATCACCTAAGACTTGTGTATACAATTAGGTAGGCAGAGTCTTGTGTCCTTGCTATGTAAGAATGTAACTTTATTTAGTGCTTTCTGAGAGTGGCACCAGACTTTGGGAAGATCAACACAAATAAGTCTTCTGGTTGACAAACCCTTATCAGGAAAAAGGTTGTAAAATGTTAATTGGCTCTCTGGCTAGAAGACATGTAAATCATCTAAGACTTGTGTATACAATTAGGTATGCAGAGAAAAAAAGCCTGGTTTTGATAAGAGTCAGGGCTGCTGACACCGCATAATTTTGTATTACCCATTGATCTCTATGTACAATCAAGGGTATAAAAGGCCCTCTGAACAATAGAGGATGGGATCAGTTGCTGGACTGGTTTCCACCGTGTCTCCTCTTCCTACTTTAATTTCAGGCTGAATTCCCATCTGGAGCGGGCGGCTCATCATGTCTACTTACTTGCCCTGGCTTTCAAGGACTGTGAGAGAAAGTGTCCAAGGCGGGGCACTTTCCAAAATTCGAACGGACGCCGGTGGCCTCACATAGATGATGCAAACTTCTTGTCTGAAGTTTTATTAGTTCAGCTCGTAAACCAAGTTATTCAGCCTCTTTTCTCCACTTAATTTTCCTACTATACTATCTCTTTCTAATCTAATCTAATATTATTAAATAAATAAGTTTTCCTCGCCAATGCCGTCCCCGCTTCGAATTCCCTGGACCCCCCAGGGCTGGACCCCGGCACTTCACTGTAACAAAACGAATGCCAAAGTTCCCATTGACATGACACTAATATCAAACAATTTTGAGTACAAGATCCCAGTACGCAATAGGAGAACAGACAATCTCTTGGAGTTATTTCCAACAAAATTTTACCAATAGATAGATATATTCCCCAGCATGCCACAAATCAAAGCAATAAAGATAATAATTAAATTTTAGTCACTACTAGGAGGACCTAAGATTAATGGTAAAACAACTATTAAATCATGTAGCTATCTACCATCCAAGATTGCCTGTGAATTTCAGAGAATCATCTATAGCCAAATTGAATTATAACACCCAATTCCTATGAATACCACCTGAAAGTTTCAGGAAGAATATACTGAATTAGAAGAAATTCATTCTTTTCATTAGTGTTGAGGAGTCCTGTTCCAGGCCAAAATCGTAAACCCAACCTTCCAGACGGAGAAGGCAATGGCACCCCACTCCAGTACTCTTGCCTGGAAAATCCCATGGATGGAGGAGCCTGGTGGGCTGCAGTCCATGGGGTCGCTGAGTCAGACACGACTGAGCGACTTCACTTTGACTTTTCACTTTCATGCATTGGAGAAGGAAATGACAACCCACTCCAATGTTCTTGCCTGGAGAATCCCAGGGAAGGCGGAGCCCAGTGGGCTGCCATCTGTGGGGCCGCACAAAGTCGGACATGACTGAAGCAACTTAGCAGCAGCAGCAACCTTTCAGAACTGACCACAGGCAATTAAAAAGCTTTGCCTCACAGTTTCTTTGGGGAAAAGCTGCCCTTCCTATACCAGACAAGGTGCAGACAGTGTTTTGCAATGTTCTGTAGGGAGCTTCAGTCAAGGACTCAGGCCAACCTGGTACACCAAGCTCATACACATATCTGCATCCCTCACCGAGGTACTTCAATTCAGAGGCCTCCTTTTCAGAAGCCTCAAATGAGGCTTTTCTCAGGTGCATCCAGTAAGCCATGGTTAATTGGGGATGCCTTGAGTAAAGTGCTTTTTCCCACTCTGACTTAGTACTTCCACTCCTCCCTGTCTCTCTCTCACTGACCCAAGCAACCTACATCCATAGAAAGGAAAGAGCAACCTACATCCACAGGAGGGGGTTGTCAGCAATGGGAGGGTCACCCCTGTTTGCACTGAATGTCACCTAATCCTCATACAGTGTCACTCTGGGGAAAAGTGAAACACTCCAGAGTTGGCACCTTTTAAATCCTTTCTCTCTCACCTGTTCTGTTTCAATAAATGAATAAATGCTTGATTGCTATTTTCAGTTTGGCCCATTACCCTAATTGACCACTGATGTCTTCAGCACTGGGTAGGCTGACAAATTGGTGCAGTGAGCATGGTTGTCATCTGAGCACAATGCTGTTCTGAAAGAGAAAAAGGCCTAAGGGTCCAACAGGATCCTTGAGGTGTGCTGGAAAATTGTTTGCAAGAGACTGAAGCACCTCACCAGTGGGTCTTGAGAATAACTAGTTTATTGTTCACAGAAACTTTTTGGTTTTGAGGGTGATCCTTCTCATTGGCCCTTGATGGATAGGCTTACCCAGTGGGTGGGTGAACATAGCAATCTAACAAAAGAGCTCTAAACAAGCTAGGGAAGCAGTTCCCTAGCCACAGCTCAAGTCCTCCAGAAATGGGACAAGACTGTCAGATGCCCTGGGAGCTGAGTTTTGTGAAATAATTACTGTTAACTAGAAAATCTCTAAGGCGAATAAATGTAGCATTTTGTAAATTTAAGATATACAACATGATGATTTTTGATATGCTTATTTATTATAACAATTACCACAAAAGAGTTGGTAAATAGCTAACTCACCTCAAAATCATTAATTCTTTTTGTTTTGTGGTGAGAACATTAAAGATCTACACTCTTAGTAATTTGGAAGGGTACAATTTTCTTAACTATATGGTCACTATGCTGTACATTTCTGCTCTAGAATTTATTTCTCTTATAAATGGAAGTTTATGTCTTTTACCCACACTCCCCTATTTCCCCCAAATTCCAGCTTCTGGTGACCACCATTCTATCAATACTTTTTTTTCTATGAGTTCAGCCTTTTGGGATTTCATATGTAAGTGAGATGATGCAGTATTTGTCTTTCTCTGTTTGACTATTTCACTTAGCATAACACTCTCAAGATTTTCCCATGTTATAACAAATAACAGGATTTTCTTCTTTCTCATGGCTGAATGTTTATATATATATATATATATATATATATAATGTATGTATGCACACACACACACCCCATATACCACATTTTCTTTCTCCACTGACAGACACTTGGGTTGTTTTCATGTCCTGAAAGTTGTGAATGTTGCTGCAATAAACATGGGAGTGCAGGTATCTCTTAAAGATCCCAATTCCATTTCCTTTACATATGTACCCAGATTGCTGGATCATAGGGTAGTCATATTTTTAATTTTTTGAAGAACCTCTACACTGTTTTGCATATTGGCTGTACCATTAGGCTATCAAGAGGTACAAACTTTCAGTTATAAATAAGTCACAGGGATGTAATGTACAGTACAGGAAATATAGTCAATAATATTACAATAACTTCTTATGAAGATAGATGGTTATTAGACATGGTGATCAATTGATAATGCAAAGAAATATTGAATCATTGAGTTGCACACCTAAAACTAATATAACATTGCATGTCAAATATATTTCAATTTAAAAACAATATTTCAATTTTTAAAAACCAGAAAGGAGAAAAAGAAATTGACCAAAAATGCAAGAGTGAAAGCAGTAAGAAGATGAATCAATCTCTAGCTACAGGTACCACTTAAGAAAGATTATTCAGGTCTAATCTTAGATGACTACTTGACATCTACTTTATTAACCAATTTTGTTAATGGGTTAGTTGGTTCTGTGAAATGAGACTATTCAAAGATACCATCAGTTCAGTTCAGCTCAGTCATGTCTGACTCTTTGCAACCCCATGAATCGCAGCACACCAGGCCTCCCTGTCCATCACCAACTCCTGGAGTTCACTCAGATTCACGTCCATTGAGTCAGTGAGATGCCATCCAGCCATCCCATCCTCCGTTGTCCCCTTCTCCTCCTGCCCCCAATCCCTCCCAACATCAAAGTCTTTTCCAATGAGTCAACTCTTCGCATGAGGTGGCCAAAGTACTGGAGCTTCAGCTTTAGCATCATTTCTTCCAAAGAAATCCCAGGGCTGATCTCCTTCAGAATGGACTGGTTGGATCTCTGCAGTCCAAGGGACTCTCAAGAGTCTTCTCCAACACCACAGTTCAGAAGCATCAATTCTTCGGTGCTCAGCCTTCTTCACAGTCCAAATCTTACATCCATACATGACTACTGGGAAAACCAAAGCCTTGACTAGACGGACCTTTGTTGGCAAAGTAATGTCTCTGCTTTTGAATATGCTATCTAGGTTGGTCATAACTTTTCTTCCAAGGAGTAAGTGTCTTTTAATTTGATGGCTGCAGTCACCATCTGCAGTGATTTTGGAGCCCCCCAAAATAAAGTCTGACACTGTTTACACATCAAAATCACCATATTAACTGGCAAAATGCCCCTCTCTCTGAGATGCATGCTTTAGCATAAAACCATGAAGATATACAGACTGATATAGCTAACTCTACATAACAAAAACTGATAGCTCTCCAACTGAAACAGCTTGATCAAAATCATCCTAGACCTTCGAGCCACCCTAAAAACTTACAGGGGTTTCCCTATAAACTCCTATAGACTAGCATCCCTATAGATGTAGAGAAAAGCTACACTGAACTAAAGTTGGTCCAAAAAGAAAAATAATCCAACTAACAGAAGATCAAAATGACTTCCCTCCAGGAATCTGCTCTAACCTGTTCTCAGATAACCTTAAACACACTGGGTGAAATAATATTCCTAGTCAATGGGCACTCTACCACCCTCAATACTTCACATTTTCCTGCTGTAGTCCTTTAGAGTAGTCAAATAATCTTAGTTGTGAAGCTAGATGATTTACCATATGTTTTCCCCCTTTCTAAACTCCTATTATTTAAGGACTTACTTAAAAATTATCTACCCTCCCATTCTCCCTGTTCAGAAGCCTAAGGGGAGAGTATCAATTACTCCAAGGTCTCTAAGCCACAACTAAAATGGTTATATCTAGGTTTCTTTTGTGTACTAAGGTGCTTCAATCATGTCCAACTCTTTGTGACCCTATGGACTGTAGCCCTCCAGGCTCCCCTGTTCATGGGATTCTTTAGGCAAAAATACTGGGGTAGGTTGCCATTTCCTCCTCCAGGGATATCCTGACCCAGGGACGAACCCATGTTTCTTACACCTCCTGCATTGGCAGGAAAGTTCTAAAGAACCAGTGCAGGAGGCATAAGAGATGCAGGTTCAATCCCAGGGTTGAGAAGATCCCCTGGTGGAGGAAATGGCAAACCACTCCAGTATTCTTGCCTGGAGAATCCCATGGCAGAGGACCCTTGTCGGCTATGGTCCATGGGGTCGCAAAGAGTCAGATATGACTGAAATGACATAGTGCACGCACACACACACGCAACCAACACATAGGATTCAACAGGGACATAAGTTTTCCAGAGAAAAAATGCAACTATTTTGTCCTCAGGTTCATTATCTAAGACTTGACATCTCCCTTGTGGGAAAAACTTTATCTCCAGAGCACATCAAGATTTTCCTCAATGACCTAATACCTGAAGTGAAGAGACAATTCCAGGGATTTCTAGAATTGGTGGTTATTACAGGATGTGGATTCCTAAATTTCTCTGCTATCACCTTTATGTAGTGTGACTAAGGAAACTGTGTCGAACCCCTAAGGACTTATCCTGTTTAACAGTATCTAAATCCTTAAAATTTCCCTTTCTTCCACCTTACCTTGCAATTCCCAAATTATCCTTGCCCTTCTTGCTATTCAAGAGTGGCTGGTTAGTGCCAGGTTGAGAGATAAGAATATTCACATCAGCACTGTTCACAATAGCCAAAAATGGAAGGAGCTGAGCATCCACTGACAGAGGAGTGGATGAAAACAATGTGGGGTGTGTCTGTGTATATATACACACACACATACATACATATATGTATGCACAGATGTTTCATAATAATGCCATTGGCAGCAGTGTGGATTGACCTAGAGATTATCACATTAAGTGAAGTTAGACAAATATCATAAGATACCACCTATAGATGGAATCTAAAAATTGATGTAAGTGAACTAATATACAAAACAGAAACCAACTCAGAAAATTGACCTATGGTTCCCAAAGGGGAGAGGTAGGCAGGGAAGGGATAAGTTAGGAGTTCGGGGTTAGCACACACACACTACTATATCTAAAACAGTCAACAAGGACCTATACTGTGTAGCACAGGGAACTCCATTAAATACTCTTTGATAACCTATATGGGAAAAGAATCTGAAAAAGAATGAATATATATACTGAATATCACTGCTGTACACCTGAAACTGAAACAACATTGTCAATCAACTAAATTTTAATAAAAATTAACAACAACATAAAGAATATTGTTCTACAAAAACTTGGGGTCATGTTTTCGGTAGGTCTGGTGGTTTCATGAGGGACTAGCTCTGATGCCTGCCTTTGTATTGACACTTGGACTACAATGGGTTCCCATGCACATTTAGAATGTGAATGTTCTAAATGCCATTAAGTGTACACTTACAATATTTAAAATTATAACTCTTACATTTATTTTACCACAAAATGACTCTAATTTTGGGTACTTTATTATAGCCATGTGATGATGTATTTCCATTTTTATTCAACAAAAGCTCCCTTAATCTCCAGTACACTGCAAGTTTTTTTTTTTTTTTCCCAAGAGGATATAGGAGATCCAACCAGTCCATTCTATTTTTTTTCTTTTTTTTTTTTTTAATTTTATTTTTACTTTATTTTACTTTATAATACCGTATTGGTTTTGCCATACATTGACATGAATCCACCATGGGTGTATATTAGCTCCCAATCCTGAATCCCCCTCCCACCTCCCACCCCACATCATCTCTCTGGCTCATCCCTGTGCACCAGCTCCAAGCATCCTGTATCCTGTATCAAACATAGGCTTGTGCTTTGTTCTTACATGTTAGTTTACATGTTTCAATGCCATTCTCCCAAATCATCCCACCCTCTTCCTCTCCCATAGAGTCCAAAAGTCCTTTCTATACATTTGTGTCTCTTTTGCTGTCTCACATACATGGTCATCACTGCCATCTTTCTATATTCCATAGGAGATCGGTCCTGGGTCTTCTTTGGGAGGAATGATGCTAAAGCTGAAACTCCAGTACTTTGGCCACCTCATGCGAAGAGTTGACTCATTGGAAAAGACTCTGATGCTGGGAGGGATTAGGGGCAGGAGGAGAAGGGGATGACAGAGGATGAGATGGCTGGATGACATCACTGACTCAATGGACGTGAGTCTGAGTAAACTCTGGGAGTGGATGATGGACAGGGAGGCCTGGCGTGCTGCAATTCATGGGGTCGCAAAGAGTTGGACACGACTGAGCGACTGAACCGTACTGAACCGACAGCAAAACAGTATGGAGAAGGCAATGGCAAGTCACTCCAGTACTCTTGCCTAGAAAATTCCATGGAAGGAGGGGCCTGGTAGCCTGCAGTCCGTCGAGTCTCTACAAGTCAGATACAACTGAGCAACTTCACTTTCACTTTTCACCTTCATTCATTGAAGAAGAAAATGGCAACCCACTCTGGCATCCTTGCCTGGAGAATCCCAGGGACGGGGAAGCCTGGTGGGCTGCCATCTATGGGGTCTTACAGAGTCGGACATGACTGAAGTGACTTAGCAGCAGCAAAACAGTATGGGCAGGTTACACAATTTATCAGAAAATTTTGCTTTGCCTCAATTTCCCAACAGATTTTATCATAACTTTCCCTCATCTGAGCCATCCAAATTAAGCCAAATTCAGTAAGTAATTTCCAAATGCTCCCTAGAGTATAGTTCTGATCTGTGGTACCACATAAAACAGGTAGTACACATGACACATACACATATTTTATGAGTAGTGGAACAGTGAGAAATTACAATCACTCAGACTCTATTTGCACAAGTCTAGGTTAATCTATTTGGGAGTCCTTCAAAGAAACTAACATATGCAGACAAATTCTTAATGTTAAAACATTAAACATAACATTGAACATCAAATTTATGAGAAAATTATGGCAGAACTAAGACCTTTGAAAAATATATGAGAATCAGATAGCCAGGAAGCAATCAGAATTTGTGTGACTAGAGTATTTTTAAATAGCACAAAAATTCTCTTATTAAAATACAGATTAAACTTTTGCATTGGTTTCTGTGGAAAAGAATGTATCAATTACTGTTCAAGGTACACTACTGGCACACAGAAATATATATTACATTAATGGTTCAGAAGAAAAGGAACTTAATTCATTTCTACTATTACAAATAAAACTTCAGATAATTCTTAAATGAAATTCAGAGTTCATAAGAATAAAAGTAGGAGAAATATGCAGAAGAAAAATTGGGAATGACAAATGAGCCAATCCCTTGGCTTTCAACCTTCAAACCACCTTTCATAATGTTTGCTTCCTCCCTGGGCCCTTTGCTAAAATTATGTTTCCTACTAAACTACATTTAGTAAGTCATAATTAATTCATGCCATCTGCATTATTTTCCAGGTTCACTGTTGATTCAAATTTTGACAAACAATCCATAATTATGAAGGTTTTATAATAATATTACAGAATCACATAAATCACTGTCATGCTTGTGATAGGCTATAAAGTCAAGCAAGCCTGCAGAAACTTATGTACTGCTCACTGATACCAATCATTTAAATGTGGCCATCAATCTATGCTCAAGTCCAAGATTAGTCACACACTGGGCATCTTTAATTTGAGTACTGTGCCTATCTCACAAGGTGCTCTGCTCTCCATGATTGGGGCATCAACTACATGCCCAGAAATGCTCATGATATCATCAAGAGCCAATCAGGTGTTATTTCTCTGATACCAGTTTGATGTAAACCAGACAAAAAACAGATACCTGATGTTTTGGTTGACGTGTTAAGCTTTATGATGGAAACATGCACAACAATCATTAAAATTTTTAAATACTGGAAATAGCTTCTTATTCTTTTCTTTCTATATACATGTAAAAATAAGGATATTGAATAAGAAAGATTTTAAATTAAAAGGAAAGCACCAGGATTATATGGCAGTACTGGCAAAGCTAGAACACAAACAAATTGTATTAGACAAATTTAAATAAAGTACATTCAAAGCAGTCACTCAGTTCACTGTGTTCTTACAGGCTTAGTACTGTTATGAGTGCCATTATATTCCAATAATTTTTTTTTATCTTTGTGATCCCAATACATACTGCAGTGCCAGGTAGGCAGTAGGTGGTTAATGCATATTTGTTGAATAGAGGTCTTTGTTTTGCCCAGCTTGAAGAGCGTCAGTCTTTGTTCCAACAAACTTGACTTTTTTCCCACCAAAAAAAAACAAAAGTGTGTGGGGGGGACAAACCAAAAGTATTTGTGAAAGACATGAGAATGAGAATGTCAAAGGAGCAAAAGTAAACTTCAGTTCTACATCTAAATGCTTCATCAATTACACAATGAGCTTCTTCCTTTCTTGAGTGGACCCCTGCCCAATAATGGCATATTATCGTGCAATTTAAGCTAGTGATTACAAGGGAGACTGAAATCACACAGACCTGGGTCCATAGCCTGGCAGAGCTACCTACTGTGTGTTATGGGGCAAGTTACTTACTATCACTAAACTTGATTTCTCTCATCTATGAAATGGCATAAAAATACTAACCTCAAAGGTCTTAGTGAAGGTATTCATGACTAAATAAAATATAGGATTTCTTTTTAATCCAAAGGAGGTGGATTTGTATTCTTTTGACTTCTTAGTTCTTTCTTTTATCTCTCTTAAAATCACTCCCTAGCCTATAGTCATTATAATGCATAGAGACCTGTGAACAAATATTTTGATTTGCTATATAGCTCATGGATAGCTCTTTATTATCCCGCTCATGTGTTATTTTTCCTTTCAAGAGAAGGAACTTCCAGGGAACTTCCTGGTAGTCTGGTGGTTAGGACTTGCTTTCATTGCCAGGCATAGTTTTATTCCCTCATGGGGAATTAAAATCATGAACCCATGAAGCAGAACCAAAATAAAAAGAGGAGGAGCTTCCTTCAAAAATATATATAGGGTCAGATAGTAAAATTGAAATATACAATGCATCAACAGCTCTCAGTCAATAATAATGATATATAGACACACTACAATATACACAACTTTTCCCACAATCATCACCTCATTTCATTCTCATTCTCTGTCCCCCTACCTCCACACACACACACACACACACACTAAGCATTTGAGCACCACAAGCATTACTGTTTCTGTCCTCTGGATGACAAATGAGAACTCAGAATATCGTATTAGAGAAAAGTATAGACTTCATAGTAAGACCTGATATTAAATCTAGGCTGTTTATGACCTCAAGCAGGTTACCTAAACTGTCTGAACTTCAGTTTTCTAATCTGCAAAATGGGTACTATAATTCTGCCTATCCTAAAGACCTGTTTGAGTTATAAAATGAGATGACAGAAGGCATTTAACACATGGTCATAATTATTATCATCAAATCCCAGCAAAGTAAAAGGACTTGTCTCAATTTATCTTCTTAAAAGTAAGACTTAGCCTAGAATGTAGGAGGCCTGACTCCTAATGTAGTAGATCTTCTAGAAATAGCTAATACTAGGCTTTCATATTTAAAAAACTGTCTCTGTCTCCTATAGTAACTAAACAGCAATTGGATTTTATTCATTTGTTCAAATCCTTAGAAATACATCATATTTACACAGTACCAAACCAATCAGTATAACAGTGACATATTCAGTCAATCAATGTGTGATATTGTTCTTATGGCACCAATTTGAATTTTTTGTCATGGAGTTGCTCTTACATTTATCAAATATAATGCCAACAGAATAACATCACCCACATGAAAGATCTGCACACAAAGTATTTCTCTATCATTAAAGGAGCTATCCTAACTCTCTCTCAAGCAGCACAATTTTATAAACGAAAATCTAAATTGAGAATTTGGATATATTTATAAATGACCAAGTATATTAACTGTGCAAATATTCTTTACAAAAAGGAAATAAAACTTTAGAAAATCAAATGTCACTTCTTAGCACTATGTGAAGAGTAAATTGGTATACTTAACACTTGAAAAGACTAAGTAAGCATAGGAAGTACTGTACTCAAAACAGTCTGGCTAAAAATGACAGATATTGGGAGAACAAAATGGCGGAGGAGTAGGTGGATGTGGAGTACATCTCTCTCTACAGATACATGAGGGATACACCTTCAGACACAGAAATGCAAGCAGAACACCAGCTGAGAGTGGACAGGAGTACCTGACCAGTGGAAAAGAATATATAGAACCACATAAAACTCAGTAGGACGAAGGAACAAGGGGTAAAACAGTAGTGTTAGTAGGACTGGATCTGCCCTCAGCGAGTGGGAGAACTGAAGCAGGGGGTCCAATCCCCACATCGAGGTAATTGTCTGAGTTAAGAGGAGAAACATTTAAGGTGGAGAGTGAAACAGCTGATCTGTGGCAGCCAAAATGGAATGAGAATCAGGCAGTCCTTGCTGCAGCCATACATACCCCAGACAGGGATTCAGGTCCCCTGGAAGAGGCAGTAGCTGGGAGCTGGAGTTTAGGGACTGTGGAGCAATCCCAGGGCGAGTGCCGCTGTTGACTGTGGAGAGATGGATTGAGGGGATGTAAGGGAGGAGATTGTGGTGGGAAATGCCTGTGGAGGAAAGCTGGGCAGCTATGAAAGCAAGGTGATACTGCTGAGTCAAGCATAGGGGTGGAACAATCATCATAGCCTCTCCCACAACAGGCCAGCAATGGCAGCTGAACAATAGAGAAGCTGGCCCATCAAATGCCTGATGCATTTAACTACAGAGTAGGACCCCACCCAGGGTGCCCCTTTAAGTGCGTGACATGCCAATCTACAGAGTAGGGCCCCAGCTGGGGTTGGGGGGCGGGGGCGACTCTATGTGCCTGAACCAGCAGAGCTATGGAGAAAGACTGGCCAAAGAGGCCTTCTGACTGCCAGCTACAAGAGGCTCAGAAAAAGACTCTGATAGGGCCATAACTCCTGTGGTGGAGGCAGTCCATATCCCTGCACACTTAGCACCACCAGGGTCCCTGGAAGCCAAGCAGCTGTGCTACCTTCACATTCAACTCTCACTGGGGCAGAGCTGCCACAGGCCAAAATAAGTCTTGTGTTTATGCCTGCAGGGTCGCTTTGGTCATGTCCAACTCTTTGTGACCTTGTAGATTGTGGGCTTCTATGGTTCTTTGTCAGAGAGGGGGTTCTCCAGGCAAGAATACTGGAGCGTATTGGCCAATACTGGTTGTCATACCCTTTTAGAGCACTATATTTCCTGCTTCCCTAGCCACAAACCCCCCTGAGTACCTGGTGCTGCCAGAATCCCTGTGACCCAAGCAGCTGCACTACCTCCACACCTGGCCCTCATAGGGGCAAACTCAAGCCCTCAAGGGCAGCCTCAGAAGCTATATATCTCAGTGGATGACCCACATGTAGAGGTGGAAATAAAATTACAGTTGAAACCCAGGGGCAGTGAGGCTAAGGAAGAAGACCCAAAACCTTCCCACCAGCTTCACAAGTTGCAGATTAAATCCATACAATCAACTAAGCAGACTCTGTGTCGATGGAATATATAAAAGGTCATTGAGAGCTCCCACGAAAGAAAACACACTAGCTCTGATAACTGTGGACATTGGCGGCAAGGGCATGCAGTAGTAGGACCAGATTATAATCTGAGCTGCCCTCACATCATGCCCAGGGATCAACACAGTGTTGGAGGGCATCCTAGGGAGGTAAGGTGGACTGTGACCCTCAGCAAGAGAAAGGACTCTGACAGAAGCAACTCAAGAAAGCATTTATTATTCTTATTTTTTGACTTGTTCTGTAGATTCTTTTGGATATTTCTTTTTTTCTTTTTTTCCCTTTTTCCCCCCTCTGTTGTAGTTGTCGGTTTATTGGCACTAAGAAATTCAATTAAGCTTTTGAGCTTTTTTCTTTTCCCTCAGTCAAATTTTGTATTGTTGTCATAAACCTCTGTCTTTATGTTGGGCTTTTGCAGTTCTGTGAAGTTGTCCTCTTTTATTTTTTCTCTCTCTTTATTTTTTTAATGTTTTAAACCTTTTTTTTTCCTACATTTATTCCTTTTTTTGCTTTTCCTACTGTTCTTTTCCCCTTGCAGTTAATATTTAACATATATAAATCTTCTTTAGCTACCTCTATTTACCTTTGCTTATCTAGTCTTTCTTTCATTTTTTCCTCTCCTTTCCTCTCATATTTCTTAGTTTTATTTTCATTGCTTTATTCCCCAATTGGCACCATGCTTTATATGTTTTTCAGTTTGTGCTTTAGTTAGTTTTGTTCTGGTAGATGATATATAGTTTTTGGTTTCCTTTGTTCACCAGGTCAACTTATTGTACTTTATTTTTGTTGGACTGTTTTGATTTTGATTACGGGTGTATATGTATATGTGCATATTCAATCACAGTTTCAATTGTTGTTATAAACTTCTGCCTCTACATTGGAATTTTGCAGTTCTGTGGAGTTTTGCTTTTTGTTTTCCTTTTTTCTTTCTTTTTTTAAAAAACTTTTCTTATAATTTTAATTTTAACTTTATAAAACTATTACATTTTTTTCTGCATTTAGGCCTTTGTCTTCCTGTCCTACTGTTCTTTTCCCCTTGCAGTTAATCTTTAACCTATATAAATCTTCTTCATCTACCCCTATTTAACTTTGTATATCTATTCTTTCTTTCTTTTCTTTCTTGCCTTTCCTCTCAACATATTTCTCAGTTATGTTTTTATTGCTTTATTCCCCACTTGGCACATTGCTTTAATTTTATTTTCCAGTTTGTGTTTAAGATAGTTTTATTCTTAACTGGTAAATATAACTTTTGATTTCCTTTGTTCACCAGGTACTTTATTTTTGTTGGACTGTTTTCACTTTCCTCATGGGTGTATATGTATGTGTGTATATTCCATTATTTTAATTATTATTTATCTGATTTTGTAACTGCCACTTGTCTGAGGTTCATCTTTGGTTTCTCATTTCTGGATATTTGTTTTAATCTCAGTTAATGCCATAACAAAACACTTGTGGAAACTTTGTTCCTGACCAGACATCAAGCCCTGGGCCTTTGGAGGAGTACTTACTCCAAGACCCTAGACTACCAGAGAACTAACCCTAGGGAGTATCACATAGTGAGAACTCACACAAAAGAAACCACTTGACTACAAGACCCTGCATCACCCAACCACCAGTAGCACCCTATGTAGGACACCTCATCTAAACAGCAAACAAAACAAAAATACAAACCAAATCATCAACAGACAGGATTGCCACCTCACTCAGCCTTGCCCATCAGAGGAAAAACAAACAAACAAAAACTCAGCACAAATCTCACCCTATACAAATCTCACACAAACCACTGGACCAATCTTAGGAGGGCAGAAACCAAAAGGAAGAAAGAATTCAACCTTCTTCATGGAAATAATTCAACTTTCCTTTAAGCCTGGGAAAGGAGACCTCAAACACAATAACTTAAAAAAATAATAATAATGAAAAGGCAGAGAAATACTATGCAAATGAAGGAACAAACTAGAAACATAAAGGTCCAAATAAATGAAGAGTAAATAGGCAAACTACCTGAAAAAAAAATTTAAAATAATGAAAGCCAAGATGATCAAAAGTCTTGAAAACAAAAATGGAGAAAATTAAAGAATCAATTAACAAAGACCTAGAATAATTAAAGAATAAACACACAGAGAAAAACAACACAAATTACTGAAATTAGACATACTGTAGAAGGAATCATTAGCAAAATATCTGAAGCAGAAAAACGAATCGGTGATCTGGAAGACAAAATGCTGGAAATAACTTATGAAGAGCAGAATAAAATAAAAATAATGGAAAGAACTGAGGATAGTCTCAGAGACCTCTGGGACAATATCAATTGCAGCATTCGAATTATAGGGGCCCCAGAAAAAGAAAAGAAAAAGAAAAGCTATGAGAGAAAATTTTTGAAAAGATTATAGTTGAAAATTTCCCCAACATGGAAAAGGAAATAGTCAGTCAAGTCCAAGAGGCACAAAGAGTCCCATACAGGATAAAACCAAGGAGAAACATGCCACAACACACACTAATCAAACTAAGACTAAACACACAAAAAAGAACATTAAAAGCAGCAAGGGAAAAGCAACAAGTAACATACAAGGGAAACCCCATACACGTAACAGCTGATCTTTAATCAGAAACTCTGCAAGAATGGCAGGATATATTTTAAAGTACTGAAAGAGAAAAATCTACAACCAAGATTACTGTACCCAGCAAGGATCTCATTCAAAATTGATGGAGAAATGAAAAACTTTTCAGAAGAAAATTCAGTACCACCAAACCAACTTTACAACATATGTTAAAGGGATTTATATAGTCAAGAAATACAGGAAAAGAAAAAAAATATACACGAAATCAACCCCAAACAATTAAGAAAATGGCAATAGGAACACACACACACACACACATAATTATTTTAAATGTAAATGGATTAAATGTTCCAACCAAAAGACACAGACGGGCCAAATGGATAGAAAAACAGTTCAGTTCAGTTCAGTCGCTCAGTCGTGTCTGACTCTTTGCGACCCCATGAATCGCAGCACGCCAGGCCTCCCTGTTCATCACCATCTCCTGGAGTTCACTCAGACTCACGTCCATCGAGTCCGTGATGCCATCCAGCCATCTCATCCTCAGTCGTCCCCTTCTCCTCCTGCCCCCAATCCCTCCCAGCATCAGAGTCTTTTCCAATGAGTCAACTCTTCACATGAGGTGGCCAAAGTACTGGAGTTTCAGCTTTAGCATCATTCCTTCCAAAGAAATCCCAGGGTTGATCTCCTTCAGAATGGACTGGTTGGATCTCCTTGCAGTCCAAGGGACTCTCAAGAGTCTTCTCCAACACCAC
>SJYT01019983.1:86644-99617 GCA_006410635.1 Cephalophus harveyi | reverse complement strand
TTTTTGAGATTGCATCCAAGTACTGCATTTCGGACTCTTTTGTTGACCATGATGGCTACTCCATTTCTTCTGAGGGATTCCTGCCCGCAGTAGTAGATATAATGGTCATCTGAGTTAAATTCACCCATTCCAGTCCATTTTAGTTCGCTGATTCCTAGAATGTTGATGTTCACCCTTGTCATCTCTTGTTTGACCACTTCCAATTTGCCTTGATTCATGGACCTGACATTCCAGGTTCCTATGCAGTATTGCTCTTTACAGCATCGGATCTTGCTTCTATCACCAGTCAAATGCACAACTGGGTATTGTTTTTGCTTTGGCTCCATCCCTTCATTCTTTCTGGAGTTATTTCTCCACTGATCTCCAGTAGCATATTGGGCACCTAATGACCTGGGAAGTTCCTCTTTTGGTATCCTATCATTTTGCCTGTTCATACTGTTTATGGGGTTCTCAAGGCAAGAGTACTGAAGTGGCTTGCCATTCCCTTTTCCAGTGGACCACGTTCTGTCAGCCCTCTCCACCATGATCCGCCCATCTTGAGTTGCCCTGCAGGCATGGCTTGGTTTCATTGAGTTAGACAAGGCTGTGGTCCTAGTGTGATTAGATTAATCCAACCAAAAGACACAGACTGGCCAAATGGATAGAAAAACAAGACCCATGTATATGCTGTTTGCAAAAAACCCACTTCAAAACTAAAGAAACATATAGACTGAAGGTGAGAGGTTGGGAAAATATATTCCATGTAAATGGTAAACAAAAGAAAGCTGGGTAGCTATCCTCATATCAGGCAAAATAGACCTTAAAAATAAAGAAGGTTACAAGGATGAGAAGATAAGGATGGATGTTACATAATGATCAAGGGATCAATCTAAGAAGAAGACATTACAATTGTAAATATCTATGCCCCCAACATAGAAGCACCTCAATACATAAGACAAACACTGACAGGCTGAAAAGGAGAAACTGACAGTAATACAATAGTAGGAGACTTTGACACCCCACTCACACCAATGGACAAATAATCAAAACAGGAAATTAATAAGGAAACACCAGTCTTAAGTGATACATTAGATGAGGTGGATCTCATTGATATTTTCAGGACATTCCATCCAAATGCAGAAGAATACAACTTCTTCTCAAGTCCACATGGAGCATTCTCCAGGATAGATCACATCTTGGGTCACAAATCAAGCTTCAGCAAATTTAAAAAAATTTAAATCGTATCAAGCATCTTTTCTGACCACAATACTATGAGACTAGATATCAATTACAGGAAAAAAAAAAAAGGTAAGAAACACAAACACATGGAGATTAAACAACACATTTCTAAATAACCAACAGATTACTGAAGAAATCAGAAGGGAAATAAAAATTTTTCTAGAAAGAAATGATGTTGAAAATATGAGAACTAAAAACTTATGGGAGGCAGCAAAAGAAGTTATAAGAGGGAATTTTATAGCAATACAATCTTCCTCAAGAAACAAGAAAAACATAAAATAGAAAACCTAAATTTACACCTAAAATAATTGGAAAAATAAGAACAAAAAACTCCAAAATCAGTAAAAGGAAATAAATCATAAAGATGTGAGCAGAAATAACTGAAAAAGAAATGAAAGAAACAATAGCAGAGATTAATAAAACTAAAAGCTGGTTCTTTGAGAAGATAAAATTGACAGACCTTTAGCCAGACTCATCAAGAAAAAAAAAAAAAAAGAAGAAGAATCAAATCAACAAAATTAGAAATGAAAAAGGAGAGGTTACAACAGACAATGCAGAAATACAAAGGATTATAAAAGACTATTATGAACAACTGTATGGCAATAAAATAGATAATCTGGAGGAGTTGGACAGATCATTAGAAAAGTTCAATCTTCCAAGACTGAACCAGGAAGAAATAGAAATTATGAATAACCCAACTACAAGCACTGAAATTGAAGCTGTGATAAAAAATCTCCCCCAAAACACAAGCCCAGGACAAGATGGTTTCACAGGAGAATTCTATCAAACATTTAGAGAAGAGCTAATGCCTATCCTTCTAAAACTCTTTCAAAAAATTGGAGAGGAAGGAACACTTCCAAATTCATTCTTTGAGGCCATCATCACCCTGATACCAAAACCAGACAAAGACAACACAAAACAAGAAAACTACAGGCCAATGTCACCAATAAACATAGATGAAAATCCTCAAAAAAGTTTAGCAGACAATTCAGCAACACATGAAAAAGCCTACACACCACAATCAAGTTGGGTTTAATCCAGGGATGCAAGGATTCTTCAGTATATGCAAATCAATCAATGTGATATACCATATTAACAAACTGAAAGATAAAAACCATATGATCATCTCAGTAGATGCAGAAAAAGCCTTTGACAAAATTCAGTACCCATTTATGATTAAAACTCTTCAAAAAATGGGCATAGAAAGAACCTACCTCAACATAGTAAAGGCCATATATGATAAACTCATAGCGAACATTATTCTCAATGGTGAAACACTGAAAGCATTCCCCCTAAGATCTAGAACAAGACAAGCTTGTCCACTTTTACTACTGTTATTAAAAATAATTTTGGAAAGCCTATCTACAGCCACCAGAGAAGAATGAGAAATAAAAGGAATCCAGATCAGAAAAGAAGAAGTAAAGCTCTCACCATTTGCAGATGACATGACACTGTACATAGAACATCCTAAAGATAATATTAAAAAATTACTGGAGCTAATCAGTGAATTTAGCAAAGTTGCAGGATACAAAATCAATACACAGAAATAACTTGCATTTCTATATACTAACAATGAAAAATCAGAAAAAGCAATTAAGGAATCAATTCCATTCACCAGTGTAACTATATATATATACATATATATATATGTATATATATATATCTAGGAATAAACCTACCTAAGGAGACAAAAGAACTGCACACAGGAAATTATAAGACACTAAATCACTGCAGATGGTGACTGCAGCCATGAAATTAAAAGACACTTACTCTTTGGAAGGAAAATTATGACCAACGGAGATAGCATATGGAAAAGCAGAGACATTACTTTGCCAACAAAGGTCCATCTAGTCAAGGCTGTGGCTTTTCCATTGGTCATGTATGGATGCGAGAGTTGGACTGTGAAGAAAGCTGAGTGCCAAAGAATTGATGCTTCTGAACTGTGGTGTTGGAGAAGACTCTTCAGAGTCCCTTGGACTGCAAGGAGATCCAACCAGTCCATTCTAAAGGAGATCAGCCCTGGGATTTCTTTGGAAGGACTGATGCTAAAGCTGAAACTCCAGTACTTTGCCACCTCATGAGAATAGTTGACTCATTGGAAAAGACTCTGATGCTGGGAGGGATTGGGGGCAGGAGGAGAAGGGGATGACAGAGGATGAGATGGCTGGATGACATCACTGACTCGATGGACGTGAGTCTGAGTGAACTCTGGGAGTTGGTGATGGACAGGGAGGCCTGGCGTGCTGTGATTCATGGGGTCACAAAGAGTCGGACACTACTGAGTGACTGAACTGAACTAAACTGAATGAAAGGCATCAAAGACGACATAAACAGATGGAGAGATATTCCATGTTCCTGGATAGAAAGAATCAATATTGTGAAAATGGCTATAATATGAAATGCAATCTACAGATTCAATGCAATCCCTATCAAATTACCAATGGCATTTTTCACAGAACTAGAACAAACAAAAAAAAAAACCCACAATTCATATGGAAACACAAAAACCCCCGAAGAGCCAAAGCAGTCTGGAGAAAGACTTCCTGACTTCATATTATACTACAAAGCTGCAGCCATCAAGACAGTATTGTACTGGCACAAAAACAGTAGCATAGAAAAATGGAACAAGATAGAAAGCACAGAAATAAACTCATGCACCTATGGGTACCTTATTTTTTACAAAGGAGCCAAGAAATATAATGGGGCAAAGGCAGCCTCTTCAATAAAGAGTGCTGTGAAAACTGCACAGCTACATGTAAAAGAATGAAATTAGAACAGGTCCTAACACCATACACAAAGATAAACTCAAAGTGGATTAAAGACCTAAATGTAAGACCAGAAACCATAAAACTCCTAGAGGAAAACATAGGCAGAACACTCGATGACATAAATCAAAGCAAGATCCCCTATGACCCACCTCTGAGAGAAATGGAAATTAAAGCAAAAGTAAACAAGTGGGACCTGATTAAACTTAAAAGCTTTTCTGTAGAAAAGGAAACTATAAGCAAGGTGAAAAGACAACCCTCAGAATAGGAGAAAATAATTGCAAATGAAGCAACTGACAAAGGGTTAATTTCTAAAACATACAAGCAGCTCATACAACTCAATACCAGAAAAACAAACAATCCAATCAAAAAGTGGGGAAAAAAAAGACCAAAACAGACATTTTTCCAAGGAAGACATACAGATGGCTAACAAACACATGAAAAGATGCTCAACATTGCTCATTGTTGGAGAAATGAAGATCAAAATGATAGTGAGATATTGCCTCACACCACTCAGAATGGTTCTCATCAGAAGTCTACAAATGGTGAATGCTGGAGAGGGTGTGGAGAAGGCAGAGTGCTCTTGCACTGTTGGTTGGAATGTGAATTGATATAGCCACTATGGAAGATGGTATGGAGATTCCTTAGAGGACTATAAATGGAATCATCATATGGCCCAGCAATCCCAATCCTGGGCATATACCCTAAGGAAACTAAAATTGAAAGAGACATTTGTATCCCAATTTTCATTGCAGCGCTATTTACAATAGCTAAATCATGGAGGCAGCTTGGATGTCCATTGAGAGATGAATGGATAAAGAAGTTGTGGTACATATTAACAATGCAATATTACTCAGCCATAAAAAGGAATGCATTTGAGTCTGTTCTAATGAGGTGGATGAATATAGAATCTATTACACATAGTGAAGTGAATCAGAAAGAGAAAGATAAATACCATATTCTCGCAGAGGAGGGCCGAGAGAAGCCACTCCTCTTGGAGATCAAGGTCAGGAGAGGTGGTGGTGAGGAGACACCACTTGTCCAAGGTAAGGAGCAGTGGCTGTGCTTTGCTGGAGCAGCCATGAAGAGATACCCCACATCCAAGGTAAGAGAAACCCAAGTAAGACAATAAGTGTTGCGACAGGGCATCAGAGGGTAGACACACTGAATCCATACTCACAGAAAACTACTCAATCTAATCACACGAACCACAGCCTGGTGTAACTCAATGAAATTAAGCCATGCCATGTGGGGTCACACAAGACTGGCAGGTCATGGTGGAGGAGTCTGACAGAATGCAGTCCACTGGAGAAGGGAATGGCAAACCACTTCAGTATTCTTGCCTTGAGAACCCCATGAACAGTATGAAAAGACAAAATGATAGGATATCGAAAGAGGAACTCCCCAGGTCAGTAGGTGCCCAATATGCTACTGGAGATCAGTGGGGAAATAACTCCAGAAAGAATGAAGGGATGGAGCCAAAGCAAAAACAATACAAGAGTCTTCTCCAACACCACAGTTCAGTTGTGCATGTGACTGGTGATAGAAGCAAGGCCCAATGCTGCAAAGAGCAATATTGCATAGGAACCTGGAATGTCAGGTCCATGAATCAAGGCAAATTGGAAGTGGTCAAACAAGAGATGGCAAGAATGAACATCAAAATTCTAGGAATCAGCGAACTAAAATGGGCTGGAATGGGTGAATTTAACTCAGATGACCATTATATCTACTACTGCGGGCAGGAATCCCTCAGAAGAAATGGAGTAACCATCATGGTCAACAAAAGAGTCTGACATGAAGTACTTGGATGCAATCTCAAAAATGACAGAATGATCTCTGTTCATCTCCAAGGCAATATTGCAGTAATCGAAGTCTATGCCCCAACCAGTAATGCTGAAGAAGCTAAAATTGAACAGTTCTATGAAGACCTACAAGACCTTTCAGAACTAACACCCCAAAAAGATGTCCTTTTCATTATAGGGGACTGGAATGCAAAAGTAGGAAGTCAAGAAACACCTGGAGTAACAGGCAAATTTGGCCTTGGAATGCGGAATGAAGCAGGGCAAAGACTAATAGAGTTTTGCCAAGAAAATGCACTGGTCATAGCAAACACCCTCTTCCAACAACACAAGAGAAGACTCTACACGTGGACATCACCAGATGGTCAACACCGAAATCAGATTGATTATATTCTATGCAGCCAAAGATGGAGAAGCTCTATACAGTCAACAAAAACAAGGCCGGGAGCTGACTGTGGCTCAGATCATGAACTCCTTATTGCCAAATTCAGACTCAAATTGAAGAAAGTAGGGAAAACCACTAGACCATTCAGGTATGACCTAAATCAAATCCCTTATGATTATACAGTGGAAGTGAGGAATAGATTTAAGGGCCTAGATCTGATAGATAGAGTGCCTGAAGAACTATGGAATGAGGTTCGTGACATTGTACGGGAGACAGGGATCAAGACCATCCCCATGGAAAAGAAATGCAAAAAAGCAAAATGGCTGTCTGGGGAGGCCTTACAAATAGCTGTGAAAAGAAGAGAGGCGAAAAGCAAAGGAGAAAAGGAAAGATATAAGCACCTGAATGCAGAGTTCCAAAGAATAGCAAGAAGAGATAAGAAAGCCTTCTTCAGTGATCAATGCAAAGAAATAGAGGAAAACAACAGAATGGGAAAGACTAGAGATATCTTCAAGAAAATTGGAGATACCAAGGGAACATTTCATGCAAAGATTGGCTCAATAATGGACAGAAATGGTCTGGACCTAACAGAAGCAGAAGATATTAAGAAGAGGTTGCAAGAATACACAGAAGAACTGTACAAAAAAAATCTTCACGACCCAGATAATCATGATGGTGTTATCACTCACCTAGAGTCAGACATCCTAGAATGTGAAGTCAAGTGGTCCTTAGAAAACATCACTACGAACAAAGCCATTGGAGGTGATGGAATTCCAGTTAGCTATTTCAAATCCTGAAAGCTATTTCACAAATCCTGTGAAAGTGCTGCATTCAATATGCCAGCAAATTTGAAAAACTCAGCAGTGGCCACAGGACTGGAAAAGGTCAGTTTTCATTCCAATCCCCAAAAAAGGCAATGCCAAAGAAGGCTCCAACTACCACACAATTGCACTCTTCTCACATGCTAGTAAAATAATGCTCAAAGTTCTCCAAGCCAGGCTTCAACAATACTTGAACCGTGAACTTCCAGATGTTCAAGCTCATTTTAGAAAAGGCAAAGGAACCAGAGAATAAATTGTCAACATCCATTGGAGCATGGAAAAAGCAAGAGAGTTCCAAAAAAAATCAACTATTTCTGCTTTATTGACTATGCCAAAGCCTTTGACTGTGTGGATCACAATAAACTGTGGAAAATTCTGAAAGAGATGGGAATACCAGACCACCTGACCTCCCTCTTGAGAAACCTATATGCAGGTCAGGAAGCAACAGTTAGAACTAGACATGGAAAAACAGACTGGTTCCAAATAGGAAAAGGAGTACGTCAAGGCTGTATATTGTCACCCTGCTTATTTAACTTTTATGCAGAGTACATCATGAGAAACTCTGGGCTGGAAGAAGCACAAGCTGGAATCAAGTTAGCTGGGAGAAACATCAATAACCTCAGATATGCAGATGACACCACCCTTATGGCAGAAAGTGAAGAGGAACTAAAAAGCCTCTTGATGAAAGTGAAAGTGAAGAGTGAAACAGTTGGCTTAAAGCTCAACATTCAAAAAACTAAGATCATGGCATCTGGTCCCATCACTTCATGGGAAATAGATGGGGAAACAGTGGAAATAGTGTCAGACTTTATTTTGGGGGGCTCCAAAATCACTGCAGATGGTGATTGCAGCCATGAAATTAAAAGACGCTTACTCCTTGGAAGAAAAATTATGACCAACCTAGATAGCATACTGAAAAGCAGAGACATTACTTTCCCAAGAAATGTCCGTTTGATAAAGGCTATGGTTTTTCCAGTGGTCATGTATGGATGTGAGAGTTGGACTGTGAAGAAAGCTGAGCACCATAGAATTGATGCTTTTGAACTGTGGCATTTGAGAAGACTCTTGAGAGTCCCTTGGACTGCAAGGAGATCCAACCAGTCCTTTTGAAAGGAGATCAGCCCTGGGTGTTCTCTGGAAAGAATGATACTAAAGCTGAAACTTCAGTACTTTGGCCACCTCATACTGAGTTGACTCATTGGAAAAGACTCTGATGCTGGGAGGGATTGGGGGCAGGAGGAGAAGGGGATGACAGAGGATGAGATGGCTGGATGGCATCACCAACTCGATGGACATGAGTTTGGGTGAACTCCAGGAGTTGGTGATGGACAGGGAGGCCTGGTGTCCTGCTGTCCTGGTGTCCTGTTCATGGTGTCCTGCTGTCCTGGTGTCCTGTTCATGGGGACGCAAATAGTCAGACACGACTGAGCGACTGAACTGAACTGAACTGAAGGCTTATATACAGAATCTAGAAATATGGTATTGAATAATTTATTTACATGGCAACATTGGAAAAACAGACATAGAGAATAGACATATGGACATGGGGAGAGGGGAGGAGAGGATGAGATGTATGGAAAGAGTAACATGGAATCTTCCGTTACTATATGTAAAATAAATAGCCAATGGGAATTTGCTGTATGGCTCATGAAACTCAAACAAGGACTCTCTGTCAACCTAGAGGGGTGGGATGGGGAGGAAGACGGGAAGGAGCTTCAAAAAGGAGGGGATAAATCAACCTATGGTTGATTCATGTTGCGGTTTGACAGAAAACAGCAAAATTCTGTAAAGTAATTATCCTTCAATAAAAAATAAATTTAAAAAGACAGATATCCATTAGACCTAGTAAGTAATTCTTATTATCAAAGATCCATCATTTAGAATAATGTTACTTATCTTTTAAAAAACTCAAAGTTTTTGCCTATGATCTTGGGATTACTTCTCTTTAGACATGTACCGAGATTTAGCAAATTTTATAACATATTAAGGCTTAAAAACTAATATACTTGTATTCATTAAATTACCCATGTTGGTGTCAGTCACTCAGTTTTGTCCGACTCTTTGCAACCCCATGGATCCCATCAGGTTCCTCTGTCCATGGGATTCTCCAGGCAAGAATACTGGAGTGAGTTGCCATTCCCTTCTCTGGGGGATCTTCCTGATCCAGGGGTTGGACCCATTTCTCCTGCATTGCAGGCAGATTCTTCACTGAGCCACCAGGGAAGTCCAAATTATTCATAAATTTTATTAAATTAATTATAAAGTTTTCTCAATATTCTTAGGTAATCAATGGTAGTAATCACTCCCCACCCTGACCTGCACCACAAAATTCTAAGATTTATACATTTACTTGCCAAAGTAAAAATCTTTAGAAGAAAATTTAATATTTGCTGAGGTAATACAAGAGGAATTTTAGGAAGCCCTATTTATACCTTCATGATACCTAACTCTTCTATTATACTTACACTGATTTAGAATCAGCTAGAATAATTTTCCTTAAAAAGCCTTCAATTAGAACAAATTCTAAAAATCTTATATACAAATTATCCTACCACTCACCAAAAGCCTATTAAACATCTTGTTCACTTACATAACAATCTAACTCTATGCTGAAATTTAATATCCCAGACCAAAAACATCTGGTGATGTCATAAGGGCTGGTAGTGTTTTTCAGTTGATAGAACACTCTGCCAGGTGTGGATAACATACCAAAAAAGCATATGTTCCCTGCTTACAAGTGGTATAGCATGTAAATGGGGAAAGACCTACATAGAATGGTGCAAATGTTATCTACTGTGGGTTACACTGAAAGAAAAGGAGGGGTGGAGGAAACTTTGACATGTGTAAGGGGGCCTGTGAACCATATGCAGATACAGAGATCAGTACCAGATACCAGAGGCAGTACATTTGCTGGGAGTGCTCTCAGAAGCAACAGCTATAGGGGGTTATGAAGCAGGGTTAGGAGGAGGAAGCTGGTCTGTGATACAGGCAGGCAAAAACCTCAGCTCATCTCCCAGGGAGCACCAGGGATGGAATGGCCCTTAAGAGTTCTCTCAAAGTGAGTCAGGAGTCTGGGCTTATGTATCCCTGCCACAGCCAGTTATTGGATACAGACTCCCTCTCCCTGCAGCCATGCAGAGAAGAAAAAACCTTAGGAAGAGTGGCTCCCTTCAGGCTAGGACAACCCTGGAGGAGGAACTCAGCTAAGAGCTGCCAGCCACCTATACTGTCAAGAGCTGGGATCAGGACTGTTTCCATTTTGGAGGTGTTGGGAAGAAGGGGACTTGAGTAATACATCACATCATCCATTACCATCCACACTTTGTTCCACTACCATCTATGAGTTTTGTATAACTTTTGGAAGTAGATCCTTCAGGAATCTGGTAGGCTTTTCCTGAGGGAAACATCTATGAATAAAATTACAAGGATGAACCATGGTCTCCATGCTGAAGCTGGCTGGTCTCCGGGCCCCATCTGATATTCATCAGCTTCCTCCTACTTCTATCCATTCCAGGTAAACTTTCAGATTCTTGTTGTGCTTCCTGTAGAAGCATCCCTTCTCAGGAGGAACCAGACAAATTCTGAAAGTGGGTTACTGGAAGTGATGGTGAGTGAGACCACTCATTTGTATCTCTTGTTTCCTATATTCATGTATTCTTTATTACAGGGAACACCACACAATATCCTCACTGCTATGGTCTGAATGCTTATAATTTCCCCCTAAATTCCTGTGCTGAAATCCTAACGCCCAATATGATGGTATTGGTAGGAGGGGCCTTAGGGAAGTAGTTAGGCCATGAGGTCAGAGCCCCATCAATGTACTAGTGCTCTTGTAAAAGATACCCCAGAGAGATCCCTTGCCCTTTTGTCCATGTGAGGACACACTGAGAAGGTGCTGGCTTCAAATCATAAAGTGGACCCTCACTAGAAGGCAACCATAATGGTGGCTTTATGATGGACTTCCAGTGTCCAGAATGGTGAGAAATAAAGCTCTGCCATTTATAAGCTATCCAGTCTGTGACATTGTGTCATAGTGGCCTGAATAGACAAAGCCACTGGCGCTTAGTGTCAAGGGTATTCTGGGTCCTTTAGGATGATGCCCCACCCAGCAGAGTATCATGGCTGAGCTGCTACTTCAGCTGGGATTGCTTATTTCATCACTTTCAAGCTGAGAGCATCTTAGTCACGTGGTATGTGATAGGACCAGTGGCTCACATGACTGTGTACCTACTGTCATACCTCCTTTAGTGTAAACAAGTCTCTTGGTTTGATGCTCTTACCTCACAGGCCGAGGCACTAATGTGAGGGTTCTGCTAATGACCAGGTAAGTCTATACCAATTACATATTCAGTGACTCAGGAAATAACCATCTAGGGTGGGAGGGAAGATATTTCACAGAGAAGGAAAAATATGTACAAATGTATGATTTCCTGAAGCACCTGTTAAGTTTAAGGTATTTATAAGCATGTCAGTAGAGCTTCAGTATAAGGGTGAAAAGAAAAACTGAAGTAAGAGGTAAGAGGGGGCATGTCATATAGACCACTGAATGCTAGGTTAAAGAAAGAAGACATTTTCAACAGCAAAATATTTTGATGAAATTTATATTTTCTACAACTTTACTCTGTAAGAGTCTGGATGTTAGATTAAAAAGAGTAAGACTAGTTAGGAAGAGTTGTAAAAGATAATATGTGTGAGAAAAAGAGTATTAAAAAAAATCATTACAGGTTTTTGGCTTGAGAAAGGAGAAAGGCAGACTCGCCATTAACTTGATAGAGAAAACTGTAGGAGGACCTTGACTAGGGGAGAAGATCAGCAGTTCAATTGGACATATTACATTTCTAAGTGGAGATGTCAAGGAGGCAGCTGACTGTATTAATATGGAGTTTTAAGGGAAAGCTCCAGGCTGGGGGTATAAACTCTGGGAAACACCAGCAAAAAAAAAAAATTAAAATTAAGCTACTAAGAGAGATCTCCAGTGGAAACAGTGTAAATAACAACAAAGGTCCAAGACTGAACCTTGTACTTTCCAAAATTCAGAAGTAAGGAGGGTGAGGAGGAATCAAGAGAATGACTTTGTGGAGCTGACTTTAGCTTATAATAAATACACAATCAAGAATTTTCCAGAGGAATTACCTTTCTCGAATTGGAGCTTTCCATAAGGCATGATATTTGATCAAGTTCTGTGACATTTCTTCTACCTTGCTCTGCTAGCTTCACTGCAATATTCATGGTTTTGGCCTTGGGCTCTAGGAGTCTTTCCAGTTCTTAGGGTCCACATTAAAGAAGATCCTACGCCGACTGCTTTCATCTTCAAGATAAGAGAAATAGTATCTTAAAAGCAGTGGATAAAAAAGCCTTAGAGCAGTGGTTCTCAAGCTTGGCTGATCTCTGTACTCATCTGAATCACTTTTCTAAAAATATACACTTCAGGGTCTCTCTCTTAAGCATGGATTAAAGCAAGCCCAAGTAGGGTCCAGATATGATATTACTTAAACTCATGCAACCTTGGTGGACTCATCAGTAACAGTGGAGTTCAAACACCTTTCTATTTCCAGTACAGCACCTCAAATGCTGCAGAAATGCAAAGAACACTTAAAACATGCTATCTTATTACCCTTAGTATACCTCTCTCCCAGCGTGCCCACTCTTCTCCCTAACTTTTTTATTGTGGTTAAATACACATAACATAGAATTTACCATTTTTAAGTGTTCAGTGACATTGAGAATATTCACATGATTGTGCAACTGCTCCCTATTTTTTAAACATAAGTCTTTTATTGGAACACATTTAGATTCACAGAAAGTTGCAGAGACAGTGCGGACTTTCATATACTCCTTGTCCAGTTTCCCCTATTGTTAACATCTTGCAATATGATGGAACATTTGTAAAAACTATGATACCAACATTGATTCTAGACTTCAGATTTCACCAGTTTTTTTTTTTTTTTTCATTTAAAGTTTTTTTATACTCCTGGATAAAATCCA
>SJYT01019983.1:29827-86515 GCA_006410635.1 Cephalophus harveyi | reverse complement strand
TTTTATACTCCTGGATAAAATCCAGGATACTCCCCTTCCTATTAAAAAAAAAAAAAAATACATTTAAGTTTATACAAAGGGCTTTCTGAGACCGTGCTATATTTTGCTATCAACAAATTGACTGTTTTCCTTTTTTATGTATTAAGGTAGAAACAATTCATACTTTCTAGGCACCAGGAAAAAATATTCCTCCTTGTGGACAAACAGTGTATCTTCCGGATGCCACTGCAGCTGGACTGCCAGCTGTAGACTCAGCTTTGGAAGCAACTTCCACACCTTGACTTCACTTTATAGACAGGGAGCCAGTAATGGTAGCTATGAAGCTAAACTACATAAAAGACACTAAACATCATGAGCAAGATGGTAAAAAATATCAGCATGGAAAATCAAGTTCAGGCTCATCGAGTGATTGTGTATTCATTCACATTCATTGTGATCTTACTGTACACTGGCATTATGGTAAGCACTTGAAATACAATGATCAACAAGGCAAAGTCTATTCCCTCAATGTGCTCAGTTTAATGGAAGATGTAGACATATGAGAAAGATATCATAATACACTGAAATAAAGGCTAGTGAAAGTACAAGTCGCTCAGTTGTGTCTGACCCTCTGCGACCCCATGGACTATACAGTCCATGGAATTCTCTAGGCCAGAATACTGGAATGGGTAGCCTTTCCCTTTTCCAACCCAGTAATTGAACCCAGGTCTCCCACTTTGCGGGCTGATTCTTTACTGGCTGAGCCACAAGGGAAGCCCAAGAATATTGGAATGGTAGCCTATCCCTTCTCCAGAGGATCTTCTCAACCCAGGAATTGAACTGAGGTCTCCTGCACTGCAGGAGGATTCTTTACCAACTAAGCTAATTAAGGTAAATGTAGATTACAATAAGTGTGATGAGGTCAAGTGAGGCTTTTCCTAGAAGACACAATGGCTAGGTTGAAAGAAGAGAAAGCTCGTCAGGGATGGAAATACAGAATGTTACAAGTATAGTGAACATGAATGAGAGGAACAGAGACATGAGAAAATGTGACAAATCTGGTCCTTTAAGTAGTTTGTTATGGCTAAAGTGTTAGCATGTATGTGTATGAGAGGAGACGGTTTCTGGTTAAAGATGAGCCTGTTTATGTGGGAAAGCCTGAATGTGATATGAGATGTTCATGCATTCAGACTTAATTCTGAATGGGATATAGATCCTTCAAAGAGGTGATCAACTCATATTTCTACTAATCTATACATATATTAATGCAAAACTAAACTGATGCCAATTGCCTACCGCCATGCTTCTCATTTTGTAAGAAAAATTAACTGCTGTTTGTTTTAAGCTACTGTAATTACTTTCTACTAACAGTAGCCTTATGAATTCTTTACTTATAACCGACATCTTCCACTATTGTCTTATATTCCAATCTCTCATTGAGATTATGTCTTTATGACACCTAGGGATGCTATCCATTCCCAGAGTTATCCCAAGTAGAACCAATGCTGCCAGGTAAAGACAAAGTAGGGACACGTGGAGAATACATTTGAGTGGTACAGAAAGCATACAGTCACTAAAATGCTTTAAGAAGGAAGATAAGTGAAGCTAAGGGGTGCATAATAATCAGATGACATGAGTCTCACAACAGCCTCGTGTGTGAGCTATGCTCAATGACTTGCTGACAGTTTTGCCTCTGAAACAAAACTAACTGAAACAGTTAGAATCAGAGGTATACACTTTCAGAATCAGAGTACCAACATCTCTCTGCATTGGGTAAACTGATTGCAGATAGTATTTAGCCAGTTAGTAAGGATA
Source organism: Cephalophus harveyi (assembly GCA_006410635.1). Taxonomy (NCBI): domain Eukaryota; kingdom Metazoa; phylum Chordata; class Mammalia; order Artiodactyla; family Bovidae; genus Cephalophus; species Cephalophus harveyi. The sequence continues at coordinate 84,721 of SJYT01019983.1, read as the reverse complement.
TACCTGCTGACCCTCTGAGCAAGGGTTTGAACCTCATGCATCCATTTTTTTTTTCCAATGGTCAATAACACAGTACAACACACCCTGAGATTGGTTAAACCCATGATTGGTTGAATCCTAAGATGCAGAATCGTGGTTGTGAAGGAACCTCGAATATGGAGAAACCAAGGATACAGAGGACTGACTATAAATTATACATGGATTTTTGACTGCACAGGTCACTATCCCTAACTCACAGGTTGTTCAAGTGTCAACTGTACTGACTGAGATCTGAATGTGTAAGTATATTAAGGGTATGAGCAGGAGTCTAATCTTCTGTTGGTCAGTGTGAACACTTCACACATACTCATTCAATAATTCAACTCTATTAACTCTATAGCATAAGAGGAAAAGGAGTTAAACTGGAAAAATTAATCTCACTGTAATTAAGTTGTGTTTTCAATTATCTGAACTGCTATCTTTCACCAAAATGTTTAAAAGTGTAGTAATAAGCATGTCTTGTGTTTTTTACTGTTCAACTAAAAGAAAAATGAAAAAGATAATCAAGGTTATATTCAATGCCACCATTCTAGAAGAAATAGTATCAACAAATTTTGAATTATTGGGTACATTTTCTTCATTCCATTAATTATACTCCTCATTGCAATCTTGGCTATTAGAAAAGAAGTATGCTTAGTAATACCAAAGAGACAAATAAAAATCTTTTGAAAGGATTATCACTATAGGTATTTAGACTGCAAAAACTAATCAGTTTTATGAATGCTTGTTCCAAATCATGGTATTATTAATCAATTATTGAAGTGTCACAAGAGTACACTTTTTAAAGATGTGTTATCTGCTTCCTTTGCATTTAACTATAAAACAATTTATCTTGCTAACATGGTACTAATAGTACTATCCCTCAGTCTTACTTTTTCTAGCTGTTAAATGGTTAGAATTCTTGCTATGTTAGGCGTTATGAGGGTTAATAATAAATTTATCATTAAATGACTAGAGCTTCTGGGAACAATGATCTTCTCTATTCTGTCTTCAGGTTTTCAAAGAAGAGAGACTTTTGCTTAAAAACTCCTCTTGGACAAGTCATTACATCTCTCTGACTCTCAGTTTTCTCACTTTTAAAATAGAGACAAATACTCACTGATAGATTGGCTTTTACATAAAATGAAATAAGACTATGTTGAAATCCTTTAAGTATTAGGTACCAGGTTGCAAAATTGGTGTGCACAGAATTTGCTTATTTATATTCCTATTATTTATATTAGGGCTTCCCTTGTAGCTCAGACTGTAAAGCGTCTGCCTACACTGTGGGAGACCCGGATTCGAGCACTGGGTTGGGAAGATCCTTTGGAGAAGGAAATGGCAACCCACTCCAGTACTCTTGCCTGGAAAATCCCATGGACGGAGGAGCCCGGGAGGCTACAGTCCATGGGGTCACAAAGAGTCAGACACGATTGAGCGACTTCACTTCATCCCTATAAAAGGCAAAACTAGAAAATACTCAAAATGAGCATTCGGGAAGCTGAGCAAGACACTTGGGAACACACAGGACCAAGGTCAGTTTAGGATTACAGCAGGCCAAGGAGTTTCAGGATATAGAGACAAAAAATATCCTATTCCTTATCCCCAGTCAAGAAGCAGTATGAACCTCTTATAAGCCACTACCTAGAATCAGGGGAGCTGAAACAGAAGAGGTTCACATTTGGACTTAAAAATCATACACTCCACATGTAGCATCATTGTTCTGCCTTAAGCAACTTTGGTAACTTGCACTTTTTAACAGATTTTTAGAACTTTAAAACTGGATAGAAGTGACTTTTTCCTATTAATACAATTTCCAAAACAAAATGAAAACACCATCAAGTTCTCTTTGGTTTCAAAACTGTTTCCATATTGCAAATGCAATATTGCATATTGTATATTTCTCTCTTTTTAATTGAGGTGACATTTGTTTACAATATTATATAAGTTTCAAGTGTAGTACAACATTGTACTTCAACTTCTGTATATACTACAGTGTGCTCACCACCAGAGTTCATACTCCATCATCACCACACAATTGACCACCTTTATCCATTCCCACACCTTACAACAGCTTTCCCTTCTGGCAGTCACTACTCTGCTCTCTGTATCTATATTTTAATTTTGCTTTGATTTGTTCATTTATTTTACTTCATTATTTTTATATTCCACATATGAGTGAAATCAGACACTATTTGTCTGTTTCCATTTGACTTATTTCACTAAGCATAATAGCCTCAAGGACCATCCATGTTGTTGCAAGTGGCAAAATTTCATCCTTTGATAGTTAAGTGGTATTTCATTATGTATATACATACATATATGTATATACCTGATATATATGCTGTATATCATATATTTTTTCATCCATTAATCCATCAATGATCACTTAAATTGTTTCTATTTCTCAGTTTAGTTCAGTTCACTCAGTGGTGTCTGACTGTGACCCCATGGACTGCAGCGTGCAAGGCCACCCTGTCCATTACCCACTCCTGGAGCTTGCATAAACTCATGTCCATTGCATTGGTGATGCCATCCAACCATCTCATCCCCTATCATCCCCTTTTCCTCCTGCCTTCAATCTTTCCCAGCATCAGGGTCTTTTCCAATGAGTCAGTTCTTTGAATCAGGTGGCCAAAGTATTGGAGTTTCAGCTTCAGCATCAGTGCTTCCAAAGGATATTCAGGACTGATTTCCTTTAGGATGGACTGGTTGGATATCCTTGCAGTCCAAGGGACTCTCAAGAGTCTTCTTCAACACTGCAGTTCAAAAGCATCAATTCTTTGGTGCTCAGCTTTCTTTATGGTCCAACTGTCACATCCATACACGACTACTGGAAAAACCATAGCTTTGACTAGATGGGCCTTTGTTGGCAAAGTAATGTCTCTACTTTTTAATACACAGTTTAGGTTTGTCATAGCTTTCCTTCCAATGAGCAAGATCTTTTTTTTTTTTTTTCCCCATGTCTGGACTATTATAAATAACGCTGCAATGAAAATAGGGATGTGTATATCTTTTCAAATTAGTGTTATCATATTCTTGGATAAATACCCAGAAGGGAAATTCAAGATGGATTCTGTGGTAGTTATATTTTTAATTGTTTGAGAAACCTCCATACTGTTGTTTTCCATAGTAGCTGAACCAATTTACATTCCCATCAGCAGTGTACAAGTGTTTCCTTTTCTCCGCATTTTCTCTAACACTTATTTCTTGCCTATTTGATAACAGCCATTCTATTGGGCTTGAAGTGATATCTCATTGTGGTTTGGATTTGCATATTCTTAGTGATGTCCAAAATCTTTTCATGTGCCTATTGGCCATCTGTATGTCTTCTTTGAAAAAATGTCTATTCAGCTTTTCTGCCCATTTTTTATTGCTTGTTGTTATTGAGTGCTAGCTTAGTTGGTAAAGAATCTTTCAGCAATGCAGGAGACCCCGTTTCAATTCCTGGTTTGGAAAGATTCGCTAGAGAAGGGATAGGCTACCCACTCCAGTATTCTTGGGCTTCCCTTGTGGCTCAGCCAGTAAAGAATCCACCTGCAATGCAGGAGACTTGGATTCAATCCCTGCTTTGAGAATATCCTCTGGAGAAGGGAAAGGGACTCCAGGGTTCTGGCCTGGAGAATTCCTTGGACTGTATAGCCCATGGGGTTGCAAAGAGTCCGGCACAATTGAACAACTTCATTTTCATGAGTTCTTCATATATTGTGGATATTAACTCCTTATTGGAGATATGATTTTCAAATATCTTCTCCTGTTTGGTAGGTTTTCTTTTCATTTTTTGATGGTCTCCTTTGCTGTGCAAAAGATACTTTTTAGTTTGATGTAATCTCATTTGTTTATTTTTGCTTTTACTGCCCTTGCCAGAGGAGACATATCTAGAAAGACACTACTAAGACCAATGTCAAAGTGTGTACTATGTTTTCCTCTAGCCTAGTTTCATAGTTTCAGGTCTTACATTCATGTCTTTAATCCATTTTGGGTTGACTTTTGTGTATGGTGTGGTATAGTAATCCAGTTTTATTCTTTTGCAACATGGCTATCCAGTTTTCTGAACACCATTTATTGAAGAGATTATCTTTTATCCATTTTTATCCTTTATCCATTATATATTTTTGTTTCTTTGCTATTAATTGTTCATATATTTGTGTGTTTATTTCTGGGCTCTCAGTTATTCCATTGATTTCTGTGTCTGTTTTATTTTCTCTTTGTTTTTTCTTTGCCAATATCATGTGGTTTTGGTTACTATACCTGTGTAGTATAATTGAGATCAGAAAGTGTGATACTTCCAACTTTGTTCTTTTTTTCTCATGATTACTTTGGCTGTTTGGATTCTTTTTTTTAAAATTAATTTATTTATTTAAATTGGATGCTATTTACTTTACAATGTTGTAGTGGTTTTTGCATACATTAACATGAGTCAGCTATGGGTGTACATGTGTTCCCCATCCTGAAATCCCTCCCACCTCCCTCCCCATCCCATTTCTCAGAGTCATCCCAGTGCAATGGCCCTGAGCACCCTGTCTCATGCATCAAACCTGGACTGGAGATTGATTTAACATATGGTCATATGCATATTTCAATGATATTCTCTCAAATCATCCCACCTTCACCTTCTCCAACAGAGTCCAAAAGTGTGTTCTTTACATCTGTGTCTCTTTTGCTGTCTCACATATAGGGTCATCATTACCATCTTTTTAAATTCCATATATATGTGTTAATATACTGTATTGGTGTTTTCCTTTCTGACTTACTTCACCCTGTATAATAGGCTCCAGTTTCATCCACCTCATTAGAACTGATTCAAATACATTCTTTTTAATGGCTGAGTAATATTCCATTGTGTATATGTACCACAGCTTTCTGATCCATTCATCTGCCAATGGACATCTAGGTTGCTTCCACGTCCTAGCTATTGTAAACTGTGCTGCAATTAACATTGGGGTACATGTGTCTTTTTCAGTTCTGGTTTCCTTGCTGCGTATGCCCAGGAGTGGGATTGCTGGGTCGTATGGCAGTTCTATTTCCAGTTTTTTAAGGAATCTCCACACTGTTCTCCAGAGTGACTGTACTAGTTTGCATTCCTACCAACAATATAAGAGGGTTCCCTTTTCTCCACATCCTCTCCAGCATTTATTGTTTGTAGACTTTTGGATAGCATCCATTCTGACTGGCGTGAGATGGTACCTCATTGTGGTTTTGTGAGGTTTTGATTTGCATTTCTCTGATAATGAGTGATGTTGAGCATCTTTTCATGTGTATGTTAGCCATCTGTATGTGTTCTTTGGAGAAATGTCTGTTTAGTTCTTTGGCCAATTTTTTGATTGGGTCATTTATTTTTCTGAAATTGAGGTGCATAAGCTGCTTGGTTTTTTGTTTTTTTTTTTGAGATTAATTCTTTGTCAGTTGCTTCATTTGCTATTATTTTCTCCCATTCTGAAGACTGTCTTTTCACCTTACTTACATTTTCCTTTGTTGTGCAGAAGCTTTTATTATTTGGTCCCATTTGCTTATTTTTGCTTTTATTTCCGTTACTCTGGGAGGTGGGTCATAGAGGATCCTGCTGTGATTTATGTCGGAGAGTGTTTTACCTGTTTTCCTCTAGGAGTTTTATAGTTTCTGGTCTTGCATTTAGTTCTTCAATCCATTTTGAGTTTATTTTTGTGTATGGTGTTAGAAAGTGTTCTAGTTTCATTATTTTATAGGCGGTTGACCAGTTTTCCCAGCACCACTTGTTAAAGAGATTATCTTTTCTCTATTGTATATTCTTGCCTTTGTCAAAGATAAGATGTCCGTAGATGTACTGATTTATCTCTGGGCTTTCTATTTTGTTCAAATGATCTATATTTCTTTCTTTGTGCTAGTACCATACTGTCTTGATGACTGTAGCTTTGTAGTACAGTCTGAAGTCAGAAAGCATGATTCCTTCAGTTCCATTCTTCTGTCTCAAGATTGCTTTGGCTATTCGAGACTTTTTGTATTTCCATACATATTGTGAAATTATTTGTTCTAGTTCTCTGAAAAAATACTGTTGGTAGCTTGATAAGTGTTGCACTGAATCTATAGACTGCTTTCAATAATATACTCATTTTCACTATCTTGATTCTTCCGATCCATGAACATGGTATATCTCTCCATCTATTTGTGTCCTCTTTGATTTCTTTCATCTGTGTTTTATAGTTTTCTATGTATAGGTTTTTTGTTACTTTAGGTAGATTTATTCCTAAGTATTTTATTTTTTTCATTGCAATGGTTAATGAAATTTTTTTCCTTAAATTCTCTATTTTCTCATTATTAGTGTATAGGAATGCAAAGAATTTCTTTGTGTTAATTTTATATCCTGCAACATTACTATATTCATTGATTAGCTCTAGTAATTTTCTGGTGGTATTAGGGTTTTCTATGTAGAAGATCATGTCATCTGCAAACAGTGAGAGTTTTACTTCTTTTCCAATCTGCATTCCTTTTATTTCTTTTTCTTCTCTGATTGATGTGGCCAAAACTTCCAAAACTATGTTGAATAGTAGTGATGAGAGTGGACACCATTGTCTTGTTTCTGAGTTTAGGGGAAATGCTTTTGATTTTTCTCCATTGAGGATAATGTTTGCTGTGGGTTTGTCATATATAGCTTTTATTGTGTTGAGGTATGTTGCTTCTATTCCTGCTTTCTGGAGGGTTTTTATCATAAATGGATGTTGAATTTTGTCAAAGGCTTTCTCTGGATCTATTGAGATAATCATATGGTTTTTATCTTTCAATTTGTTAATGTGGTGTATCACATTAATTGATTTGCAAATATTGAATAATCCTTGCATCCCTGGGATAAAGCCTACTTGGTCACGAGGTATGATCTTTTTAATATGTTGTTGGATTCTCTTTGCTAGAATTTTGTTGAGGATTTGTGCATCTATGTTCATCAGTGATATTGGCCTGTAGTTTTCTTTTGGGGGGGCATCTTTGCCTGGTTTTGTTAATAGGCCTCATAGAATGAGTTTGGCAGTTTACCTTCCTCTGCAATTTTCTGGAAGAGTAGGATAGGTGTTAGCTCCTTAGATTTTTGGTAGAATTCAGCTGTGAAGCCATATGTTCCTGGGCTTTTGTTTGTTGGAAGATTTTTGATTACTGTTTAGATTTCCATGGTCGTGATATGTCTGTTAGGATTTTCTATTTCTTCTTGGTTCAGTTTTGGAAGGTTATACTTTTCTAAAACTTTGTCCCTTTCTTCCAAGTTGTCCATTTTATTGGCCTATAGTTGCTGATAGTAGTCTCTTATGATCCTTTGTATTTCTGTGTTGTCTGTTGTTATCTCCATTTTCATTTCTAATTTTGTTGATTTGATTCTTCTTTTTTTCTGGCTAATGGTTTGCCTATTTTATTTATCTTCTCAAAGAACGAGAGTCTGGTTTTGTTGATTTTTGCTATAGTCTCCTTTGTTTCTTTTTCATTTATTTCTGCCCTAATTTTTTCATGATTTCTTTCCTTCTACTAACCCTAGGGTTCTTTATTTCTTCTTTTTCTAGTTGCTGTAGGTTTAAAGTAAGGTTACTTATTTGATTTTTCTCTTGTTTCTTGAGGTAAGCTTGTATTTCAATGAACCTTGCCCTTAGCACTGCTTTTACTGAATCCCATAGGTTTTGGGTTATTGTGTTTTCATTTACATTCATTTCTATGCATATTTTGATTTCTTCTGTGATTTGTTGGTTATTCAGAAGCATGTTGTTCAGCCTCCTTATTTGGAATTTTCAATAGAATTTTCCTGTAGTTGACATTTAATCTTACTTCACTGTGATCAGAAAAGATGCTTGAAATGATTTCAGTATTTTAAAAATTTACCAAGGCTAGATTTATGGCTCAGGATGTGATCTATGCTGGAGAAGGTTCCATGTGCACTTGAGAAAAAGGTTAAATATACTGTTTTGGGGTGAAATGTCCTATAGATATCAATTAGGTCTAACTGGTCCATTGCATCATTTAATTTTGTCTTTCCTTGCTAACTTTCTGTTTAGTTGATGTATGCATAGGTGTGAGTAGGATATTAAAGTCTATCATTATTATTGTGTTACTGTTAATTTCCCCTTTCATACTTGTTAGCATTTGCCTTACATATAGTAGTACTCCTCTGTTGGGTTCATATAGATTTATAATTGCTATATTTTCTTCTTGATTTGATCCTTTGATCATTATGTAATATCCTTCTTTGTCTCTTTTCATGGCCTTTATTTCAAAGTATATTTTATGTGATATGGGTATTGTTACTCCTGCTTTCTTTTGTTCTTTATTTGCAAGAAATATCTGTTTCTGCCCCTTCACTTTCAGTCTGTATGTGTCCCTTGTTTTGAGGTGGGTCTCTTGTAGACAACTTATATAGGGGTCCTGTTTTTGTATCCATTCTGCCAGTCTTTGTCTTTTGGTTGGGGCATTCAACCCATTTACATTTAAAGAAATTATTGGTAAGTATAATTCCATTGCCATTTATATCATTGTTTTGGCTTCGAGCTTATAAACCTTTTCTGTGTTTCCTGTCTAGTGAAGATCCTTTAGCATTTGTTGGAGAGCTGGTTTGGTGGTGCTGAATTCTCTGAGCTTTTGCTTGTCTGTAAAGTTTTTGACTTCTGGGGCTCAGATGGTAAAGCGTCTGCCTGCAATGTGGGAGACCTGGGTTCGATTCCTGGGTTGGGAAGATCTCCTGGAGAAGGAAACGGCAACCCACTCCAGTACTCTTGCCTGGAAAATCCCAGGGATGGAGGAGCCTGGTAGGCTACAGGCCATGGGGTTGCAAAGAGTCAGACACGACTGAGCGACTTCACTTTCACTTTCATAGCAATCTGGGTTGTAGATTTTTCTCTTTCATCACTTTAGGTATGCCCTGCCATTCCCTTACAGCCTCAAGAGTTTCTATTGAAAGATCAGCTGTTATTCTTATGGGAATCCCCTTCTGTGTTATTTGTTGTTTTTCCTTTGCTGTTTTTAGTACTTGCTCTTTGTGTTTGTTCTTGGTCGATTTGATTAATATGTGCCTTGGGTTGCTTTGCCTTGGGTTTATCCTGTTTGGGGCTCTCTGGGTTTCTTGAACTTGAGTGGCTATTTCCTTCCCCATTTTAGGGAAGTTTTCAACTATTATCTCCTCAAGTATTTTCTCCTGACCTTTTTCTTTTATAAAAAACTTCTTCCTCTGAGACTCTTATGATTCAAATATTGGGGCATTTATCATTGTCCCAGAGGTCTCTGAGTTTGTCCTCATTTCTTTTAATTCTTTTTTCCTCTCTGCTTCATTTATTTCCACCATTTTATCTTCCACCTCACTTATCCTATCTTCTACCTCACTTATTCTACTGTTGATTCCCTCGAGTGCCTTTAATCTCAGTTATTGCATTATTTATTATTGATTGACTCTTTTTATTTCTTCTAGGTCCTTGTTAAACATTTATTGCATCTTCTCAATCCTTGTCTCCAGGCTATTTATCTGTAACTTCATTTTGTTGTCAAGATTTTGGATCATCTTTACTATCATTATTCTGAATTATTTTTTCAGGTAGACTCCCTATCTTCTTATCTTTTGTTTGGTTTGGTGGGCATTTGTCATGTTCTTTTGTCTGCTGAATATTTCTCTGCCTTTTCATTTTGTTTATATTGCTATGTCTGGGGTGGCCTTTCTGTATGCTGGAAGTTTTTGGTTCCTCTTTATTGTGGAGGTTGCTCCCTATAAGTGGGGTTGGACAAGTGGCTTGTCAAGATTTCCTGGTTAGGTAATCTTGTGTCGGTGTTCTGATGGGTGAAGCTGGATCTCTCCTCTCTGGGGAGGAATGAAGTGTCCAGTAGTGAGTTTTGAGGTATCCACAGTTTGGTGTGACTTTTGGCAGCCTGTATTTAATGCTCAGGGTTATGTTTCTGTGTTGCTGGAGAATTAGCATGGTATGTCTTGCTCTGGAACTTGTTGGCTCTTGGGTGGAGCTTGGTTTCAGTGTAGGTATGGAGGCTTTTGGATGATCTCTTATTGATTGATGTTCCCTGGAGTCAGGAGTTCTCTGGTGTTCTCAAGTTTTGGGCTTAAGCCTCCTGCCTCTGGTTTTCAGTCTTATTCTTACAGTAGCCTCAATACTTCATCTATACAGAACCAATGATAAAACATCCAGATTAATGGTGAAAAAATTCTTCACAGTGAGAGACACCCAGAAAGGTTCACATGGAGAAGAGAAGAGGGAGAAGGGAGATAGAGATGATCAGGAAGAGAAGTGGGGGAATCAAAAGGGGAGTGATTAATCTAGCCAGTAATTAATTCCCTTTTTGCTCTCTACAGTCTGGAACACTCAGAGAGGTTCACGGAGCTACATAGAGAAGAGAAGAGGGAGGAGAGTGATAGAAGTGACCAAGAGGAGAAGAGGGGGAGTCAAGAAGAAAGAGACAAATCTAGCCAATAACCAGTTTCCTAAGTGTTCTCCACAGCCCAGAACACCCAGAGAGATTCAGAGTTAAGTAGAGAAGAGAAGGGGGAGGGAGGAGACAGAGGTGACCTAGGGGAGAAAAAGGAGTTTCAAAAGGTGAGAAAACAATCAAGTCAGTAATCACACCCCTAAGTAAAAGTGGGTACTGAAGGTTAGATTCTTAAAGGTACAAAATTGATAAGAAATACCAAAAAGCAAAGACTAAACATCTAGAGTAGAGGTTAGACTCTCAAAAATGCAATATTAAAAATATAAAACAAAATCAGTCTAAAAATTATATATATACATATATATATGAAATTTGCTTTAAAAATAGGGTCTTTTTTAGCAAGGTAATAGTAGGTTGTAAAAATGAAATTTCAAGGAGTAATAAAGAACTTTAAAATAAAAAAATTAAAATTAAAAAAATGGTAATAGTAAAAATATATCTAGGAATTTCTCCGGAGCTGTTGAGGGAAGTGTGTGGTCAGTTCAGTTTCAGATAGTTCATTGTTCCAGCTTATACTTCTTCTCAAGGTCTATAGGCCCCTTCCAATGCCTAGTCAATGCTAAGTACAGAATTTTAATCTGTTGCACCTGTCATTTCCAGAGTAGTTCCCTCTTTGTTTATTTTGGATTCTTCTGTTTTCAAGTCTCTTCAGTGTCTAGTTTCAGCCCTGACATAAGGGGGCAAAGGTGGTCACTTATTTAGGCTCACTTATTCGGTTGTGCTCTGGGGAAGGAGGAACACAGCAAACAAATATCATTGGCATGTGTGGGGAGTATTAGCAGTGCATGGACCATAATGAATTTCCCCAGCTCACGGCACGTGTGCTTTCCCAGTCTACACTGCTCAGGCTCCAGGTTGCTCTGCAGGGGAACTGTCCAAAGCAGGCCCTGGTTTTCATGCACTTCCCAGGCCTAAGCTGCTCAGGTTCAGGTTATCGGCTACTCCACAAAGGCACAGACTTGGTGGGGCTTGCGTTTTGTACCCTTCCCAGGTCCGAGAAGCTCAGGCAACCAGGTGTTTGGCGAGTGCACTGTCCCAGGGGGGCTATGCGTCTTAATCACCTCCCTGGTCCCAGCTGCTGAGTTTCCTGAGTGCGTGGGTAAGTTCAGTTCAGTCGCTCAGTCGTGTCCGACTCTTTGCGACCCCATGAATCGCAGCACGCCAGGCCTCCCTGTTCATCACCATCTCTCGGAGATCACTCAGACTCACATCCATCGAGTCAGTGATGCCATCCAGCCATCTCATCCTCGGTCGTCCCCTTCCCCTCCCGCCCCCAATCACTCCCAGCATCAGAGTCTTTTCCAATGAGTCAACTCTTCGCATGAGGTGGCCAAAGTACTGGAGTTTCAGCTTTAGCATCATTCCTTCCAAAGAAATCCCAGGGTTGATCTCCTTCAGAATGGACTGGTGTGTGGGTAAAGCGCCATCTAAAGTGTGCTGTGCATCTCCTCTGGTGAGCTAATCTCTGGCTGTGACCCTCCTGGCAGGTGTCAACTGTCCAGGATTTCAGGAAGACTTGGTTAGCAGCTGGGAACCTGATCACAGTTTGGAGGAGGATGCCTTCCCTGGGGCTGAGATTGCCCCTTGCCTTCTGGCTCTAGCTGTTGCTTGCCTGCCTCTCTGCCTCCGGTGGGTGAAAGGGCCAGTCCACAGCTGGCTAGCTCTCCTTTGGTATTTGCTTAATCCTTTGTTCTGTGAGCAGGCCAAGCTGTGCCTTAGGTTAGAGCTTTTCGTGGGGAAGTTCTCTCTTTTTTGTTTCTCTCTCTGACTATCCCACAGTTTGGGTTGCTGTCTCATGTTAGCTCCCTCAGATTGTCCTCAGGGCATTCAGGCCTGGTCCTTACCCTAAGCCTGCAACCCATGCCTCCCTGTTCAGCCCCTGCTCACTGATGGCAGACATGAGCATCTGGGCTACTTCTCTGCTTGGAATTGCATTTAGGCGCATATTCTGTGTTTTTTTTTTTTTTTTTCCCCCCCAGTTATGTTGTCCTCTGAGATTCCAAAACTCCCCACAGACCCGGTGGTGAGAGGATTTCCTGGTGTTTGGAAACTTCTCCTCCTTCACGACTCCCTCCCTGTGATGGGTATCCATCCCTAACTCTTTTGTCTCTCTTTTTGTCCTTTATATTTTGTCCTACCTCCTTTTGAAAAGAACGGGTTGCATTTCTGGGTGCCTTGTGTCCTCTGTCAGCATTCAGAAGCATTCAGAATTTGTTTTGTGGAAGTTACTCTGCATTCAAATGTGTTTGGGTTCTTTTTTGTTGTTGTTGTTCCATATAAGTTTTAATATTTTTTGTTCTATTTCTGTGAAAAATGTCACAAATGTTAATTCTTCCAATCCATGAACACAGAATATCTTTCCATTTAATTATATCTTCTTTAATTTCTTTCAAGATTATCTTATAGTTTTCAATGTACATGTCTTTCACCTCCTTTCTTAAATTTATTCCTAGCTATTTTACTCTACTTTTTGCAATTCCAAATAAAATTGTTTTCTTAATTTCTATTTCTGTTAGTTCATTGTTAGTGCATAGAAATGGAATAGGTTTTTGTATATTGATTTTTACTCTGCATCTTTACTGTATTTATTATTTATAATACTTGTTTAGTGGAGTCTTTAGGATTTTCTATATATCAGATTATGTCATCCACAAATATTGACAGCTTTACTTCTTCCTTTCCAGTTTTGCTGCCTTTTATCTCTTTTTCTTGCCTAACTGCTCTGCCTAACATGTTGAGTAAGAGTAGTGAGAATAGGCATCCTCATCTTGCTTCTAATCTTAGAAGGATAACTCTCACTTTTTCACTGTTAAAACAGTGAAAAATGTATCTTAGTTGTGAGCCTTTATTGTGTGGAGGCATGTTTATTCTACATTCATTTTATTTAGATTTTTAAATCATAAATGGGTGCTTAATTTTGTCAAATGCTTTTTCTTCATCTATCAAGATGATCTATGTTTGATTTTGTTAACGGCATGTATCACTTTGATTGACTTGCAGATGCTGAACCTTCCTTGCATCCCTGGAAAAAATGCTACTTGATCATGGTGTATTATTTTTTTTAATGCATTGTTATATTCAATTTGAAAATACTTTATTGAAGATTTTTGCATCTATGTTCATCAAAGATATTGGTCTGTATTTACTTTTTGTGAAGTCCTTGTTTGGTTTTGGTATCAGGGTAATGCTAGCCTCATAAAATGAGTTAGAAAGCATTCACATTTCAATTTTTTTTGAAGATTTGAGAAGTATAGGTATTAAATCTTCTTTGAATGTTTTGTAAAATTCACCTGTGAAGCCATCTGGTTCTGGACTTCTGTTTCTTGGGAGTTTCTCTATCACTAGTGATCAGTCTATTAAGATTTTCCATTTCTAGATGATTCAGTCTTGGAAGGTTGTGCAAACCTAAGAATTTATCTTTCTTCTAGGTTGTCCAATTTGTTGGCATATAGCAGTTAACAGTATTCTCTTATAATCTTTTGTATTTGTGTGGTAACCATTATAATTTATCTTTTTTGTTGTTTCTGACTTTATTTATCTGAGCCTTTTCGCTTTCTTTATCAGTGAGTCTAGCTAAAGGTTTGTCATTTTTGTTGATCTTTCAAAGAACCAGCTCTTAAATTCATTGATCTTTCCTATTGTATTTTTAGTCTCTGTGCTGTGCTTAGTTGTTCAGTCATGTCCAACTCTTTGAGACCCCCATGGACTGCAACTCACCAGGCTCTTCTGTCCATGTGTATTCTCCAAGCAAGAATACTGGAGTGGGTTGCCATGCCCTCTTCCAGGGGATCTTCCTAACAACCCAGGGATTGAACCCAGGTCTCCCACATTGCAGGCAGATACTTTACCATCTGAGCCACTAGGGAAGTCCATGAATACTAGAGTGGGTAGCCTATCACTTCTCCAGGGGATATTCTCGACCCAGGAATTGAACTGGGGTCTCCTGCATTGCAGGCAGATTCTTTACCAACTGAGCTACCAGGGAAGCCCTCTTTCTGAGATACCGATTATTCTATGTTGCCTTTCCTAAGAGTAGGGTAGTTTTTGCAAGATTTCTTCATTTTTCAAATATCTTACTACTCTTTCCTCTTCTACTTGTATTATTTCTAAATTTTTATTATTGACCTCATAATTTTCCTTCCATAAGATTGCTATTTCCAATGCCTTCCAATTGTTCTTCATTTCATTCATTGAGTTCTCCAGGTTCAGAATTTTTTTGTTACTTTTTTAGAGTTTCAATCTCTTTGCTATTCTTTCTACTCATAAGCTTTATTCCTGAGCTCACTGAACTGCCTTTCTAAGTTTTCTTGCAACTCACTGAGTTTCTTCATGACAGCTATGTTGGATTCTCTATCAGTTAGATCATAATATTATGTGACTCTAAGTCTGGTTCCTGGAGAACTGTCATTTCCTCTTTGTGATATCATGTTACCATGGTTCTTCATGGTGCTTAATGAGTTGTTTCTCTACTGGCATATTTGAAGTAGCAAACCTATTTTTTCTTTAAGTATAACTACCGCCCCCACCGCCTTAATTCTAAAGAGTCAACATGCTAGTAATTAGAGACCTTTGTTTTTTCAGTAGGTGGTGCTATAACACAAGTATTTGGTTTCTTTCATATGAGCTGCTTTTGGTTGTATTAAAGAATTAGCACTATTCACTTTACCATCTCTGCTAGAAGTGTCACCAAGTATCTTCACTGTCATTTCTTGTGCCTCTCGGGTTGCTGCTGCCCCTGTCACATCTGTCACTGGCATCGCTGCCTGGGACACCAGGATAACAGGCACCTCTGTCGTGTTTAGAGTCACCTGGGTCATGGGCTCTGCTGTCATGAGAAGATAGGGTTTTGGGGATGCTAAGGTCACAGTTGCCTTTGCCACATTTGGGGTTGTTCAGTTTACAAGTGACTCTTCCCCTGCTGCTGGCAGGATCTGTGGAGCTGCAGGCTTAGCCACCAAGATTGGAGGTCCAGAATAATGGGTACTGCCTTTGCTATTTCCCAAGTTCCACCCCACTCATTTAGATATACAGATATGTGGAAGTAAGTCTCCAGCATCTTTGTGTGTTGGGCAGAGGAACCTCTGTTAAGTCATGGTTGTTTTACTGGCTATACATTGAAGGGAAGAGACAAAGGGAGTACTTCATGCTACTGCAGTACTGACATCAGTCTTCTTTACTGCATACTTCTTTAGAAAAAATTTTATTGGGGTATAGTTGATTTACAATGCTGTATTAGTTTCAGGTGTACAGCAAAGTGGATCAGTTTTACATAGCATATATCCACTCTTTTTTAGATTCTTTTCCCACATAGGACATTATAGTGTATTGAGTAGAGTTCCCTGTGCTATAAATAGGTTCTTATTAGCTATCTATTTTATATCTACTATTTTATTTATTTTATTGTGTATATGTCAATCCCAATCTCCCAATTTATCCTTCCCCCACCTTATAACCTTAGTAACCATAATTTTCTTCTCTACATCTGTAACGCTATTTCTGTTTTGCAGATAAGTTCGTTTGTAGCTTATTTTTAAGATTCCACATAAAAGCAATACATATGACGTTTATCTCTCTCTGACTCACTTCGCTCAGTATGACAATCTCTAGCTCCATCCATGTTGCTGCAAATGGCATTATTTTGTTCTTTTTTATGACCGACTAACACTCCATTGCGTGTATGTACCACATCTTCTTTATCCATTCCTCTGCTGATGGACATTTAGATTGCTTCCATGTCTTGGCTTTTGTGAATAGTGTTGGGATGAACATTGGGGTACATGTATCTTTTCAAATTATTATTTCCTCCAGGCACATGCCCAGGAGTGGGATATCTGGTTCATATGGAAGTTCTATTTTTAGTTTTTTAAGGAACATCTATACTTTTATCCATAGTGACTGTACCAGGTTGCATTCCCACCAATAGTATAGGAGAATCTCCTTTCCTACCCACCCTCTCTTCACACTTTTTAAAAACTAGATAAAATCAGTTTCATTTTCCAATTCAAACCTACTGAGGAACCTGGAGGTGAGCATTTTAACTGTTCGTAGAGACTTGGAAAGAAGTTGCTGATATTTTCTGAAGGGGGAAAAAAATGAAAAACTGGAAATCTGATCCCTGGATCCATGTGACTTTATCTAGGCTGTAAGACGGTCCTAAAGGAAAATTATTCCCTAGTGCCTCTAGTAGCAATATTTGAGATGCTCCAAATATATATCTTGAGAAATATTAAGTCTTAAATTATGAAGCCTTTAAAATCTGTACCCTTCACCTATTTTTAGTTTACTTTCTTCTTTTAACAACTTCAAACTGGATTATAAAAGATGTTCACTAATTTACATATGTCAGTATGGTACTGTTTAATATGTTTAACTCGACACCTAAAGCACAAGGAACAAGATCAAGAATAAACAAGTAAAACTATATGAAACTAAAAAGTTTCTACATAGCAAAAGAAGCCATCAACAAAGTGAAAAGATAACCTCTTGGTTGGAAAAGTGGAATGGAAAAATATTTGCTTACCATATATCTGATAAGGATTTAATATCCAAATATATAAAGAAGTAATGCAACTCCATAACAACAACAACAACAAAAGATAATACAAATTTTTTAAATGGGCAAAGGACCTGAATAGAAAGAAGATAAATGAAAGGCCAACAGGTATATGGAAAGATGCTCAACATCATTAGTCATCAGAGAAATGCAAATTAAAACCACTCTGACATATAACCTCACACCTGTTAGAATGGCTATTATCAAAAATACAAGACATAACAAGTGCTGGCCTAGATGTGGAGAGAAGGAACCCCTTCTGTAGGATTGTAGATTTGTACAGCCACTATGGACTTCCCTGGTGGCTCAGTGGTAAAGAATCTGCCTGCCAGTGCAGGAGACACAGGATTGATCCCTGGGTTGGGAAGATTCCTTGGAGGAGGAAATGGCAACCCATTTCATTATTCTTGCCTAGAGAATCCCATGGACAGAAGAGCCTGGCAGGCTATATATAGTCCATTGGGACACAGAGTCAGACACAACTGAGTGACTAAAGAAAAACAACACTATGGAAAACAGTATAAAAGATTCTCAAAAATTTAAAAATAGAACCAAAGCACTGGAAAAGATCAGTTTTCATTTCAATTTCAAAGAAGGCCAATGCCAAAGAATGTTCTAACTGTTTCACAACTGCACTCATTACACATGCTAGCAAAGTAATGCTCAAAATCCTTCCAGACAGGCTTCAAGAGGATGTAAACCAAGAATTTCCAGATGTACAAGCTGGATTTAGAAAAGGAGGATGAATCAGAGATCAAATTGCCAACATCTGTTGGATCATAAAAAAAAGCAAAAGAATTCCAGAAAAAAAATCTACTTCCGCTTCATTGATTATACTAAAGTCTTTGACTGTGTGGATCACAACAAACTGTGGAAAATTCTTAAAGAGATGAGGATACCAGACCACCTTACTTGTCTCCTGAAATACCTGTATGCAGGTCAAGAAGCAACAATTAGAACCAGACATGGAACAATGCACTGGTTCCAAATTGGGAAAGGAGTAGGTCATCAAGGCTGTATTTTGTTAACCTGCTTATTTAACTTATATTCAGAGTACATCATGCAAAATGTTGGGCTGGATGAAGCAAAGCTGAAATTAAGACTGCTGAGAGAATTATCAATAACCTCAGATATGCAGATAACACAACTATAATGGGAGAAAGTGAAGAAGAACTAAAGTGCCCCTTGATAAAGGTGAAAGAGGAGAGTGAAAAAGCTGGCTTAAATCTTAACATTCAAAAAACTAAGATCATGGCATCCAGTCCCATCATTTCATGGAAAATAGAAGGGGAAAAGTAGAAAGAGTGACACATTTTATTTTCTTGAGCTCCAAAATCACTGTGGGCAGGGACTGCAGCCATGAAATTAAAAGACACTTGCTCCTTGGAAGAAAAACTATGACAAATGGGGAGGGAGGAGGGAGAGGGGTTCAGGATGGGGAACACGTGTATACCTGTGGCGGGTTCATGTTGATGTATGACAAAACCAATACAATATTGTAAAGTAATTAACCTCCAATTAAAATAAACAAATTTATATTTAAAAAAACCCTGTTGCTGCTGCTGCTAAGTCACTTCAGTAGTGTCTGACTCTGTGCGACCCATAGATGGCAGCCCACCAGGCTCCCCTGTCCCTGGGATTCTCCAGGCAAGAACACTGGAGTGGGTTGCCACTTCCTTCTCCAATGCATGAAAGTGAAAAGTGAAAGTGAAGTCACTCAGTCTGACCAATTCTTCGAGACCCCATGGACTGCAGCCTACCAGGCTCCTCCACCCATGGGATTTTCCAGGCAAGAGTACTGGAGTGGGTTGCCATTGCTGTCTCCAATGACAAACCTAGAGAGCATATTAAAAAGCAGAGACATCACTTTTCTGACAAAGGTCTGGATAGTCAAAGCTATGGTTTTCCATTAGTCATGTATAGATGTGAGATTTCAACCATAAAGAAGGCTGAGTGCTGAAGAACTGATGCTTTTGAACTGTGGTGTTGGAGAAGACTCTTGAGAGTCCTTTGGGTGGCAAGATCAAACCGTCAATCCTAAAAGAAATCAACCATGAATATTGTTAGGAAAGACTGATACTGAAGGTAAAGCTCCAATATTTTGGTCAGCTGATGTGACGAGCCAACTCATTGGTAAAGACTCTGCTGCTGGGAAAGACTGAGGGCAGGGGAAGGGGATGACAGAGGATGAGATGGTTGGATGGCATCACTGACTCAATGGACATGAGTTTGAGCAAGCTCCAGGAGATAGTGATGGACAGGGAAGCCTGGTGTGCTGCAGTCCATGGGGTCACAAAGAGTCGGACATAACTTAGAGACTGAACAACAACAACAAATGGTAGCAAAAGCTACCTATTTCACTGTTGAGCAGAATGGAAACTTTGAGAGCCTTTACACACACTTTTTCCCTTTGTCACACCATTCTACAACATTCTAGATCATGGCTGTTTCAACAGCTGGGATTTTAGAGAGAAGACAGTGTAGGAATAGAGCCTCAAGCCAACCCATGGAGGGTTTGTAGTATGAGTGAGGGATGACATTTCTTCCTTTGAGTCACTAAGATTTGGGGGCCATGTGATCCTGCAGCATACTCTAGCTCATCCTAACACAGTAGTTTCTTGAGATTCTATGATTATTTGGAGACTTGCATTCAGAGTCTGAAATACTATAAAAATGAAATCACTACTCACAAAAGTTGTCATTACTAGCTAGCTGGTGAAACTACGTCAGTCAATGCTTGTTAAATGAGCTATCTCTCAATCCAATCTTTCTGAGTCCATGAAAGCATCTAAGTCAGTTATCAAAATACTTGTGCACCTTTCCTAACCTGACAGCATTCAGCAAAAGACTGAAAACACTTACAGTTCAACATTTTATTTTTCAATTCTCTCTTTTGACTGAGATGATAGAAGACATGTATCTCTTTCTTCCAACTGTCTCCAAGCTTTGAATTCAAAGGATTACAAACTATCTGGTTTAAATTGTCAGTTTGTACAAGTTCAAGTTAAGAAAAGGAAAAATGTTCTTCAGTGTCTGAAAAAGTATAGTCCACTAAATATAGACTCAGGGGATTGTTAAACATTGTAGAAGGTGGTAGTGTGAAGGAAGAAAAAAAACTTAAATATCAAAAATCTACTAGCACCAAAAACATATGAGGAATATGAGACTGAGGTATTATCAAAATGGAAATATCTATAATATGAAAAGGAAGAGCATGAAATTTATATATAATAATTTCCAAACAACCTGAAGGTGTTCAATAAATGTAAGCAATGTGACAAGGTACCTTAATTAGAACAAAAGAGTCATCATAATATACCTATCAGAGGGAAATATCAATACATTCACAGTAAACATGACTAAAGCAGCATTTTCAAAACTGTCCTACAGAATACACCCATATTTCCCATATCTTCCCTAATTACCCCCTTTAATAACTTGAGGCCTTTAGAACAATTGTATGTTCTTCACTTTTGCTAGCTCTTCTCACAAGAATACCACCACCATAACCACAAAAAAAGAACTTTGAGAGATATTTATTTTGTCCTTTCCCTATTCCCAGATTCTGTTTTGTTAAACTAGTTTAGCAGTTATTCAAATTTCCCTTACATTATATCCTATTTCTAGAGTCGTTATTTTGCCCTTAAGGCACATATTCCAAACTTCCTAACTGCCTAACCTATTCCATTTGTTCCTATAAAGCCTTACTCACCATGGTGTTCTCTCTCATCTCTCCTCTCTTGAGGTGTCTTTTTCAGTTCATTTAATGTTTGGTTACTAATTTCTTTCATTCGAGTATTTTTCCCACATGAGGTTCATGGATGATATAATCTGTAAGCTCTCACACATTTCCAAGTAGCTTTGTTTTATTATATCTTTGACATATCATTGGTTCTTGGGTCATGGTCAGACATTCTTCTAACATTTGTGGGGGTAGGAACAAAGATAAAAATAGAGATCTACATACTATATACCTGTAAGGCCAGACCCCGGGGCCATGATGGGCCACTCCTCCTCTCTCCCGCCAGCGAGAAAGTCCCTAACGGAAGGATCCTCCCAGATCCCGAGGACCAAAGACAGCACACTACGCCAGCTAAAGCCACCCCACCCCAGCCACATAGAAGGACCTATCAGCCCACACAACACCTCCACCTAACAACCTATCCGAGACCCCGTCCACTAACCGTGCCTTTTTTGGGAGATCTAGCCTGACCATTCCTCGCAACAAACGCATATAAACCACTCCCCAGCACAGTCCAGGCACGCACTTCTCAACCTGCCTGTTCGGGTACGGGAACCCCGCCCAGGAGCACTTCCCCATTAAAGCTTGTTAGACACTCTTTTTGGTGTCCTGATCATCTTTTACCTAACAATACCCATGGTATAAACCAAGCTAATAAATTATTAAATATGATCTATATCCTACCTTAATAAGCACACCTTTCTAATAGCCTTTAGGAAACACTCCAAAAAATGCACAGACTCCAGTTCTGTCCCAAAAGTGGTAGCGCAGCACAGGTACTTGATTAGCCTGAATCACTGCACTGTGAGGGGGGGTCATTGATGTAGGGAGGACAGTGTCTATTTTAAAAACCTAGTTTTGTGGTAAAGGATCCTTTTACTTCAGCCTAAGAATGCTACTCATTGTGGTACATTTTGATCAGTGGTCTGTAGATGTTTTTCAAAAGCTTTCCCATTTCAGCATTGCCAATGAGAAATCCAATTACAATCTGATTATTTTTTTCATTTCTAGGTAATTTATTCTTTCTGTATTAACGTTTATTGAAGTTTTTCTTTATTTTTGCAGAGTTGGCAGATTAGAATCCTACTTTTTCACAGGCTGTTAACTATGAATAGCTTTTAACTATTTTTTAATTTTTTTTAATTTATTTATTTTAATTGGAGGCTAATTACTTTACAATATTGTATTGGTTTTGCCATACATTGACATGAATCTGCCATGGGTGTACACGTGTTTCCCATCATGAAACCCCCTCCCACCTCCCTCCCCATATCATCCCTCTGGGTCATCCCAGTGCACCAGCCCAGAGCATCCTGTATCATGCATCAAACCAGGACTGGTGATTCATTTCACATATGATATTACACATGATTCAATGCCATTCTCCCAAATCATCCCACCCTTGCCCTCTCCCACAGAGTACAGAAGCCTGTTCTATACATCTGTGTCTCTTTTGCTGTCTCACATACAGGGTAATCGTTACCATCTTTCTAAATTCCATATATATGCGTTAGTGTACTGTATTGGTGTTTTTCTTTCTGGCTTACTTCACTCTGTATAATAGGCTCCAGTTATATCCACCTCATTAGAACTGAGTCAAAGGTATTCTTTTTAAAGGCTGAGCAATACTCCATTGTGTATATGTACCACAGTCTTCTTATCCATTCGTCTGCTGATGGACATCTAGGTTGCTTCCAGGTCCTGGCTGTTATAAACAGTGCTGTGATGAACATTGTGGTACACGTGTCTCTTTCAATTCTGGTTTCCTTAGTGTGCATGTCCAACAGTGGGATTGCTGGGTCATATGGCAGTTCTATTTCCAGTTTTTTAAGGAATCTCCACACCATTCTCCATAGTGGCTATACTAGTTTGCATTCCCACCAACAGTGCAAGAAGTTTCCCTTTTCTCCACACCCTCTCCAACATTTATTGCTTGTAGACCTTTGGATGGCAGCCATTCTGACTGGGGTGAAATGGTACCTCATTGTGGTTTTGATTTGCATTTCTCTGATAATGAGTGATGTTGAGCATTTTTTCATGAGTTTGCTAGCCATCTGTATGTCTTCTTTGGAGAAATATCTGTTTAGTTCTTTGGCCCATTTTTTGATTGAGTCATTTATTTTTCTGGAATTGAGCTTCAGGAGTTGTTTGTATATTTTTGAGATTAGTTCTTTGTCAGTTGCTTCATTTGCTATTATTTTCTCCCATTCTGAAGGCTGTCTTTTCACCTTGCTTACAGTTTCCTTTGTTGTGCAGAAGCTTTTAAGTTTAATTAGGTCACATTTGTTTGTTTTTGCTTTAATTTCCAATATTCTGGAAGGTGAGTCATAGAGGATCCTGCTGTGATTTATCTCGGAGACAGTTTTGCCTATATTCTTCTCTAGGAGTTTTATAGTTTCTGGTCTTACATTTAGATCTTTAATCCATTTTGAGTTTATTTTTGTGTATGGTGTTAGAAAGTGTTCTAGTTTCATTCTTTTACAAGTGGTTGACCAGTTTTCCCAGCACCACTTGTTAAAGAGATTGTCTTTTCTCCATTGTATATTCTTGCCTCCTTTGTCAAAGATAAGGTGTCCATATGTGCTTGGATTTATCTCTTGACTTTCAATTTTATTCCATTGATGTATATTCCTGTCTTTGTGCCAGTACCATACTGTCTTGATGATTGTGGCTTTGTAGTAGAGCTTGAAGTCAGGCAGGTTGATTCCTCAAGTTCCATTCTTCTGTCTCAAGATTGCTTTGCCTATTTGAGGTTTTTTGTATTTCCATACAAATTGTGAAATTATTGATCTAGTTCTGTGAAAAATACAGTTGGTAGCTTGATAGGGACTGCATTGAATCTATAGATTGTTTTGGGTAGTATACTCACTTTCACTATATTGATTCTTCCAATCCATGAATATGGTATATTTTTCCACTATTAGTGTCCCTTTGATTTCTTTCACCAGTGTTTTATAGTTTTCTATATATAGGTCTTCTGTTTCTTTAGGTAGATACATTCCTAAGTATTTTATTCTTTTCATTGCAATGATGAATGGAATTGTTTCCTTAATTTCTATTTCTATTTTCTCATTATTAGTGTATAGAAATACAAGAGATTTCTGTGTGTTGATTTTATATCCTCCAACTCTACTATATTCATTGATTAGCTCTAGAAATTTTCTGGTGGAGTCTTTGGGGTTTTCTATGTAGAAGATCATGTCATCTGCAAACAGTGAGAGTTTTACTTCTTCTTTTTCCAATTTGGATTACTTTTCTTGCTTTTTCTGCTCTGATGGCTGTGGCCAAAACTTCCAAAACTATGTTAAATAGTAGTGGAGAGAGTGGGCACCCTTGTCTTGTTCCTGACTTTAGGGGAAATGCTTTCAGTTATTCACCATTGAGGATAATGTTTGCTGTGCATTTGTCATATATAGCTTTTACTATGTTGGGGCATGTTGCTTATATTCCTGCTTTCTGGGGGTTTTATCATAAATGGATGTTGAATTTTGTCAAAAGCTTTCTCTGCGTCTATTGAGATAATAACACGGCTTTCATTTTTTCAATTTGTTAATGTGGTGTATTACATTAATTGATTTGCGGATATTGAAGAATCCTTGCATCGCTGGGATAAAGCCCACTTGGTCAAGATGTATAGTGTTTTTAATGTGTTGTTAAATTCTGATTGCTAGAAATTTGTTAAGGATTTTTGCATCTATGTTCATCAGTGATATCAGCCTGTAGTTTTCTTCTTTTGTGGCATCTTTGTCAGATTTTGGTATTAGGGTGATGATGGCCTCATAGAATGAGTTTGGAAGTTTACCTTCCTCTGCAAATTTCTGGAAGCATTTGAGTAGGATAGGTGTTAACTCTTCTGTAAATTTTTGGTAAAATTCAGCTGTGAAGCCATCTGGTCCTGGGCTTTTGTTTTCTGGAAGATTTCTGATTACAGTTTCAATTTCCATGTCTGTGATGGGTCTGTTTAGATTTTCTATTTCTTCCTAGTCAGTTTTGCAAAGTTGTACTTTTCTAAGATTTTGCCCATTTCTTCCAAGTTGTCCATTTTATTGGCATATAATTGCTGATAGTAGTCTCTTATGATACTTTGTATTTCTGTGTTGTCTGTTGTGATCTCTCCATTTTCATTTTTAATTTTGTTGATTTGATTCTTCTTCCTTTGTTTCTTGATGAGTCTGGCTAATTGTTTGTCTATTTTATTTATCTTCTCAAAGAACCAGGTTTAGGCTTCGTTGATTTTTGCTGTGGTCTCTTTTGTTTCTTTTGCATTTATTTCTGCCCTAATTTTTAAGATTTCTTTCCTTCTACTAACCCTGGGGTTCTTCATTTCTTCCTTTTCTAGTTGCTTTAAGTTAGAGTTAGGTTATTTATTGGACTTTTTCCTTGTTTCTTGAGGTATGCCTGTATTGCTATGAACCTTCCCCTTTTAGGGTTGTTGTGTTTTCATTTTCATTCGTTTCTATGCATATTTTGACTTCTTTTTTTATTTCTTCTGTGATTTGTTGGTTATTCAGCAGCATGTTGTTCAGCCTCCATATGTTGGAATTTTTAATAGTTTTTCTCCTGTAATTGAGATCTATTCTTACTGCATTGTGGTCAGAAAAGATGCTTGGAATGATTTAATTTTTTTTTTTCTGAATTTACCAAGGCTAGATTTATGGCCCAGGATTTGATATATCCTGGAGAAGGTTCCATGTGCACTTGAGAAAAAAGGTGAAATTCAGTGTTTTGGGGTGAGATGTTTTATAGATATCAATTAGGTTTAACTGGTTTAGTGTATTATTTAAAGTTTGTGTTTTCTTGTTAATCTTGTTTAGTTGATCTATCCATAGGTGTGAGTGGGGTATTAAAGACTCCCACTATTATTATGTTATTGTTAATTTCCCCTTTCATACTTGTTAGCATTTCTTATACATATTGTGGTGCTCCTATGCTGGGTACATATATATTTATAATTGTTATATCATCTTCTTGGATTGATTCTTTGATCATAATGCAGTGTCCTTCTTGGTCTCTTTTCACAGCCTTTGTTTTAAAGTCTATTTTATCTGATATGAGTATTGCTTTCCTGCTTTGTTTTTGGTCTCTATTTGCATGGAATAACATTTTCCAGCCCTTCACTTTCAGCCTGTATATGTCTGTTGTTTTGAGGTGTGTCTCTTATAGACAACATATATAGGGGTCTTGTTTTTGTATCCATTCAGCCAGTCTTTGTCTTTTGGTTGGGGCATTTAACCCATTTACATTTAAGGTAATTATTGATAAGTATGATCCCATTGCCATTTGTTTTATTATTTTGTGTTAGAGTTTATACACCCTTTTTGTGTTTCCCGTCCAGAGAAGATTCCTTAGCATTTGTTGGAGAGCTGGTTTGGTGGTACTGAATTCTCTCAGCTTTTGCTTGTCTGTAAAGCTTTTGATTTCTCCTTCATATGTGAATGAGATCCTTGCTGTGTACAGTAATCTGGGCTGTAGGTTATTTTTGTTCATCACTTTAAATATGTCCCGCCATTCCCTCCTGGCCTGAAGAGTTTCTATTGAAAGATCAGCTGTTATCCTTATGGGAATCCCCTTGTGTGTTATTTGTTGTTTTTCCCTTGTTGCTTTTAATATTTGTTCTTTGTGTTTGATCTTTGTTAATTTGATTAATATGTGTCTTAGTGTGTTTTGCCTTGGGTTTATCCTGTTTGGGATTCTCTGGGTTTCTTGGACTTGGGTGATTATTTCCTTCCCCATTTTAGGGAAGTTTTTCAACTATTATCTCCTCTAGTATTTTCTCGTGGTCTCTTATTTTGTCTTCTTCTTCTGGGACTCCTATGATTCGAATGTTGGGGTGTTTAACATTGTTCCAGCAGTCTCTGAGATTGTCCTCATTTCTTTTAATTTGTTTTTCTTTTTTCCTGTCTGCTTCATTTATTTCTACCATTCTATCTTCTACCTCACTTATCCTATCTTCTGCCTCCGTTATTCTACTGTTTGATCCTTCTAGAGTGTTTTTGATCTCATTTATTGCATTATTCATTATATATTGACTCTTTTTCAGTTCTTTTGAGGTGAGGTGAAGTCGCTCAGTCGTGTCCGACTCTTTGCGACCCCATGGACTGTAACCTACTAGGCTTCTCCGCCCATGTCCTTGTTAAACGTTTCTTGCATCTTCTCAATCCTTGTCTCCAGGCTATTTATCTGTAACTCGATTTTCTTTTCAAGATTTTGGATCATTTTCACTATCATTATTCGGAATTCTTTATCAGGTAGATTCCCTATCTCTTCCTCTTTCTTTTGGTTTGGTGGACATTTATCCTGTTCCTTTACCTGTTGAGTATTTCTCTGCCTTTTCATCTTGTTTATATTGCTGTGTTTGGGGTGGCCTTTCTGTACTCTGGCAATTTGTGGAGTTCTCTTTATTGTGGTGTTTCCTTGCTGTGGGTGGGGTTGGATGGGTGGCTTGTCGAGGTTTCCTGGTTAGGGAAGCTTGTGTCAGTGTTCTGGTGGGTGGAGCTGGATTTCTTCTCTCTAGAGTGCAATGACGTGTCCAGTAATGAGTTATGAGATGTCTTTGGGTTTGGAGTGACTTTGGACAGCCTGTGTATTGAAGCTCAGGGCCATGTGCCTCTGTTGCTGGAGATTTTGTGTGGTATGTCTTGCTCTGGAACTTGTTGGCCCTCGGGTGGTGCTTGGTTTCAGTGTAGGTATGGAGGCGTTTGATGAGCTCCTGTTGATTAATGTTCTCTGGAGTCAGGAGTTCTCTGGTGTTCTCAGCATTTGGACTTAAGCCTTCTGCCTCTGGTTTTCAGTATTATTCTTACAGTAGCCTCAAGACTTCTCCTTCTATACAGCACTGATGATAAAACATCTAGGTTAAAGATGAAAAGTTTCTCCACAATGAGGGACACAGAGTTAGGTGTAGATGAGAAGAGGAAGGAGGGGGATAGAAGCGACCAGGAGGAGAAGAGAGGGGATCAAAAGGAGGATAGAGCAAGCTAGCTAGTAATCACTTCCCTATGAGCTCTCCACAGTCTGGACCCATCAGAGATGTTCACAGATTTACACAGAGAAGAGAAGAGGGAGGATGAAGAGAGAGGTGGCCAGGAGGATAAAAGGGGGAATCAAAAGGAGAGAGACAGATCCAGCCATAATCAGTTCCCTAAGTGTTTTCCACATCCTGGAACCCACAACCTTGGAAAGAGATTCAGAGTTGGGTAGAGAAGAGCAGGGGGAGGGAGGAGACACAGGCGATCTGGTGGAGAAAAAAGAGAGTCCAAAGGGGGAGAGAGCAGTCAAGCCAGTAATCTCCCTCCCAAGTAAATATGGGTACTGAAGGTTGTATTCTTAAAGATACAAAATTGATAACAAATTCCAAAAAGCAAAGATTAAAAATCTAGAGCAGAGGTTGTATTCTCAAAAATACAATATTAAAGAAAAAAACAAAGTCACAATAATTATAACATATATATATGAAGTTTGCTTTAAAAATATAGGGTCTTTTTTTTTTTGCAAAGTAATAGTAGGTTATAAAAATGAAAATTAAAGGAGTAATAGAAGACTTAAAAGTATATATATATATATTTTAATTTAAAGAATGATAATAATAAAAATATATCTAGGTCTTTCTCTGGTGCTTTTGTGTACAGTGTGGGGTCAGTTCATTTTCAGATAGTTCCTTGATCTGGCTTATACTTCTGAAGATCTATAGGCCCTTTCCTATGTAGTCATACTAACTACAGGGTTTTAATCTATTGCACCTCTCACTTCCAGGGTGGTTCCCTCTGTTTTAGCTTCTTCTCTTTGCTGGTCTCTTCAGTGTCTAATTTCTGCCCTGACACAAGGGGGCAGTGGTGGACACCTGTTCAAGCTCACTTGTTCAGTTATGCTGTGGGTAGGGAGGAACTCTGCAAACAAATAACACTGGCATCTGTGGGGAGTGCTCCCAGTGTCTTGGCCACACTGGGTTTGCCCCCGCTCACAGCATGTGTGTTTTCCCAGTCTACACTGCTCAGGGTTGCATGTACTTCCCAGGTGTAAGCCACTCAGGTTCAGATACTCAGGTACTTCTCAAAAGCACAGACTTGGTAGGGCCTGCGGTTTGTGCCCTTCCCATGTCTGAGCTTCTCAGGTGACCAGGTATTTGGCGAGTGAGGTCGCTGCGACTTTTCACCACCCCCGTCCCTGCCACTCAGTTTTCTGGGTGTACAACCGGCACACCTTCTCAGGCGGATGTCGATTGTCCAGAATCCCAAGAAATCTTGGTTAGCAATGAAGCCTGCTTGCAGTTTGGTAGACGATGCTTCTCTGGGGCTGTGATTGCCACCTTCTGGCTCTGGGTGCCCTCGCCTGCATGTCTCCAGCAGGCATGGGCCGGTCTGCAGCTGGCTAGCTCTGCTCAGTCCTTTGTTCTGTGACCAGGCCTGGCGTGTCTCAGTTTAGGGCTTTTCACCAGTTAGCTGTCCCATGGTCTGGTTTGCTATCTCAAGTTAGTTCCCTCAGATTGCCCTTGGGGCATTCAGGCCTCGTCCTCAGTTCAGTTCAGTTCAGTCGCTCAGTCGTGTCCAACTCTTTGCGACCCCATGAATCGCAGCACGCCAGGCCTCCCTGTCCATCACCATCTCCCAGAGGTCACTCAGACTCATGTCCATCGAGTCCGTGATGCCATCCAGCCATCTCATCCTCGGTCGTCCCCTTCTCCTCTTGCAGTCACCATCAGCAGTGATTTTGGAGCCCCAAAAAATAAAGTCTGACACTATTTCCACTGTTTCCCCATCTATTTCCCATGAAGTGATGGGACCGGATGCCATGATCTTCATCTTCTGAATGTTGAGCTTCAAGCCAGCGTTTTCACTCTCCTCTTTCATTTTCATCAAGAGGCTTTTTAGCTCCTCTTCACTTTCTGCCATAAGAGTGGTGTCATCTGTATATCTGAGGTTATTGGTATTTCTCCCGGCAATCTTGATGCCAGCTTATGTTTCTTCCAGTCCAGCGTTTCTCATGATGTACTCTGCATAGAAGTTAAATAAGCAGGGTGACAACATACAGCCTTGTTCCATGTCCAGTTCTAACTGTTGCTTCCTGACCTGCATACAGATTTCTCAAGAGGCAGGTTACGTGGTCTGGTATTCCCATCTCTTTCAGAATTTTCCACAGGCCTGGTCATAAGTCTAAGCAATGCAGCCTGCACCTCCCTGCCCAGTCCCTGCTTCCTAGTGGCAGATGCAGGCATCTGTGCTGCTTCTCTTCTGGGAGTTACCATTGGGCACATAATCTGTAGGTTTTAATTATTTATTTAATTTTCCTACTGGTTATGTTGCCCTCTGAGGTTCCAAGGCTCACCACAGACTTGTCGGTGAGAGTGTTTCCTGGTGTTTGGAAACTTCTCTCTTTTTTAAGACTCCCTTCCTGGGACAGATCTCCGTCCCCTACCTCTTTTGTCTCTCTTTTTATCTTTTATATTTTTTATTACCTCTTTTCGAAGACAATGGTCTGCTTTTCTGGGTGCCTGATGTCCTCTGCCAGCATTCAGAAGTTGTTTTGTGGAATTTACTCAGTGTTTAGATGTTCTTTTGTTGAATTTGTGGGGGAGAAAGTGGTCTCCCCGTCCTATTCCTCCACCATCTTAGGACCACCCCCTGGCTTTTAACTATTTTAAAGGGTTGTCAAAATTAAAGAGTATGAAACCGACATCTTTTGTGAACTACAAAGCCTAGAATATTTACTCTCTGACTCTTTACAGAAAATTTTTGCTGACTCCTGGAGGAAAGGAAAGTGAAAGTGAAAGTCGCTCAGTCATGTCCGACTTTTTGTGACCCCATGGACTATACAGTCCATGGAATTCTCTAGGCTAGAATATGGGATCTGGCCAACCCAGGAATTGAACCAGAGTCTCCTGCATTGCAAGCAGACTTTTTACCAGCTGAGCTACTAGGGAGGCCCTGGAGTAAAGGAAAGTTACCAGAAAATGCTAAGGTGTGTATATTTCTCACCAATCCAACCTTAAACTCCATGTCTGGTGAGAAGCATTCTTCCTGGCTCATAGATGGCCATCATCTTCTTGCTACACTCACACATGGCAGAAGGGCAATGACTCTCTCTGTGTCTCTTTTACAAAGGCACTAATCTCATTTATGAGGGGTACACCTTCATGAAGAACCACTTGTTAAAGGTCCCACCTCCAAATATCACATTTGGAATTAAGTTTCAACATATGAACTTTTAAAGGACACAAGTAGTAAGTCAATAGCACATTCTATGGTCTGTGTAAAAATGTCTGTGAGGAAAAACCTGTAAAAAAACTTTCAAAATTTATTCTGAATATAAACTTCGTGCTAACTAATGTTCCTAAGTTAACACATGAATCTAGGTCTCTTGGACTCCAGAATCAAAACTCTTACCCACATACTATGGCATCTAAATAGACAGATGAACAAACAAACCAATGATATTTCACTTGCTTTTCAGTTATACAGAACTTAGTCACAATATTTTTATCATTATTCCTCCAGGTTCTAGAAAACTTAGACCTATTGCAACTATCATACATGCTAAGCAGCTTTCCCTTACTAGTCCAAATAATCTTTAACAGTGTTAGTTACTGAGGCCCAAAGCTGAGTATGAACCATTTCTAAGTGACTAGCTAGCAACTGGTGACAAATAACCTCACTCCTCTTCAGGTTATATAAGCAGTGTGAAGGGTAGAATCAGTAGTTTTATGAGTTATATAGTGTTTCCATTTGGAAATCACTTCTTCTTTTCCCCATGGGAGAGTGACTGATTTGCTTTCTGTCATTAACACAGGCTGAGTGAGGCCAAGGGACAGCCTCAAGAGAATCATTCAGAGAAATTAGGATTGCCTGCAAGAAGATGAGATGTTTCTCACTTCCTGGATGAGTCTGCAGTCTCATCCTGATAATGCCATGAGTCAAGAATGGTGAGAGAGTTCTTGGGCGATCCTGATATATTTTGAAAAGCATATAAAAACATAGAAACATATCTGTTTCTAGTATAGGTATTTCTAAAGGGAGGAGCCCTGCTGGAGTTGCCTACATAAGCAGGACAAAAATAAATTTTGGCAAGGTATGCTTTCGAAAAATATGGGAGAAACCCTCTCAGTGATGGGGGTAGAAGAACTCAGAAGAGAACTTTAGCACAAAGAGCAAAAGTTGTAGGGCTATCTAGAAAGGTGTTGAGTAAATAAGATGTCTGTCTACTTGGAGAAGCTGAAGAATGACAGAAGTGTTCCTTTCTGAGGAGTCAGTAATATTCAGTCATAGAAGTAGCTGGCATGAAGGTAAACAAGAAAGCTACACACTTCACATGTCCAAAGATCACACAACAGCAGAGGCACTGCACCCACCTAGCACTCGCTACTACCAAGACCAGTTTCCAAATAGCCAGGTTCATGGTTCCTGTCTGTACTGGAGCAGAAGATGGGAAAGGTTTTTGAATTTTTGTACTGAGCTGAACAAAATTGGAATAAATGAAAATGGTCACAAACTAATGGAATCTACTACAGATGTTGAGAAGGGACAAAATAAGGGATAGAAAGAGCATAGTTAAAAAGCAATGCTTGAAAAACAAAAATTTATTTTATATTTATATTACTTAGAATTCTCCCACCATTGGCAAAAGGTGGTTACGGTTCTATCTTAAAACATTTCTTGTGACAAATAAAACATTCTGTCTTGCATTATTATTTGAGCATTTCTTTTATCCTTTATGAATGTAAGCCCTATGCTGTCAATACCTGTATTCTACCACATTTCTCTCTTTTTTTTTAATATAATTAACAGACTTTGTGATAATAGCTGTTCTCATGTAAGGGTATGATGGAGTGCACACAAGTTTTAGAAACAGAAAGACAGGTTCAAACCCTGCGTGTGCTCTTTATTAAACATACCTAACATGAAATATAGTTCATACATAATATCAGACTCATAGTATTGTGAGGTTTAAAATAAGATATTTTGTGTAAAGTGCTTAGCATAATGCCAGTCACATAGTAGATACTTATACAATATTAGTTTCCTTTTGCCCGCTCCCTTCCTTAGGAAGCATCACTGTGAACATGGCTAGTGGAGGTGATAGAATTCCAGCTGAGCTATTTCAAATTCTAAAAGACAATGATGTTAAAGTGTTGCACTCAATATGCAAGCAAATTTGGAAAACTTAGCAGTGGTCAAAGGACTGGAAAAGTTCATTCCAATCCCAAAGAAAGATAATGTCAAAGAATGTTCAAACTACTGCACAGTTGCGTTCATCTCACATTCTAGCAAGTAATGCTCAAAATTCTCCAAGAGAGGCTTCAACAGTACATGAACCAAGAATATACAGATATTCAAGGTGGATTTAGAAAAGACAGAGGAGCCAGAAATCAAATTGCCAGCATTCATTGGATCGTAGAAAAAGTAAGAGAATTCCAGAAAAACATCCAATTCTGCTTCATCGACTATTTTAAAGCCTTTGACTGTGAGGATCACAATAAACTGTGGAAAATTATTAAAGAGACAAGAATACCAGACCACTTTATCTGCCTCCTGAGAAATCTGTATGCAGGTCAAGAAGCAACAGTTAGAACCAGACATGGAACAACACACTAGTTCCAAACTGGGAAAATAGTACATATATTGTCACCATGCTTATTTAACTTATATGCAGAGTAAATCATGTGAAATGCCAGACTGGATGAAGCACAAGCTCGAATCAAGATTGCCAGGAGAAATATCAATAACCTGATATGCAGATGACATCACCCTTATGGGAGAAAGCAGAGAGGAACTGAGGAGCTTCTTGATGAAAGTGAAAGAGAAGAGTGAGAAAGCTGGCTTAAAACTCAACATTCAGAAAACTAAGATCATGGCATCTGGTCCCATCACTTTATGGCAAATAGATGGGGAAACAATGGAAACAATGACAGACTTTATTTTCTTGGGCTCCAAAATCACTGCAGATGGTGAGTGAAGCCACAAAATTAAAAGAAACTCACTCCTTGGAAGAAAAGCTATGCCCAACCTAGATAGCATATTAAAAAGCAGAGACATTACTTTGCCAACAAAGGTCCATCTAGTCAAAGCTATGGTTTTTCCAGTAGTCATTTATGGATGTGAGAGTTGGACTATAAGGAAAGCTGAGTGCCAAAGAATTGATGCTCTCAAATTGTGGTTTTGAAGATGTCTCTTGAGAGTCCCTTGGACTGCAAGGATATCCAACCAGTCCATCCTAAAGGAAATCAGTCCTGAATATTCTTTGGAAGGATTGATGCTGAAGCTGAAACTCCACGAAGAACTGACTCATTGGAAAAGACCCCGATGCTGGGAAAGATTGATGGTGGGAGGAGAAGGGGACGATAGAGGATGAGATGGTTGGATGGCATCACTGACTTAATGGACATGAGTTCGAGCAACCTCCGGGAGTTGGTTTTGGACAGGGAAGCCTGGGGTGCTGCAGTCCATGGGGTCTCAAAGAGTTAAAGTCGACTGAGTGACTGAACTGAACTTCCCTGTGCAATGGAAAATTATTATGTAGCTAATCTATCTGTTATGGATTTCAGAGGTGGGTCACAGTAAAGTTAAAGAAGCTTCTTAACCTTCAGGACTTCACATTTAAATAGACCTTTTAGAATATCCTTTTGCCCTTAATTTTGTATTTTGATGACCTAATCCTATGAACTTTAGAACCACAAAACCTAGATTACCCTCTGATAGTGTGTGTGTGTGTTTGTGTGTGCATGTATGTGAGTGTGAATGCACTCAGTCGTTTCTGATTTTTTGTGACCCCATGTACTGTAGCCCTCCGGCCTTCTCTGTACATGGGATTCTCCAGGCAAGAATACTGGAGTGGGTTGCCATTTCCTTCTCCAGAGGATATTCCTGACCCAGGGATCAAACCTGTGTCTCCTGCATTGGCAGGCAGGTTCTTTACTGCTGAGCCACCAGGGAAGCCCTGTTATTTTTCTAACAGTTTCATTAATTACAATGTTTAGTTTTCTCATTGCTTCTAGTTTAGACTAAACATCTTCAATTAAAGTCTAGAGCTCATTCTAACCCAGTTCCTTCAACACCCACTCTGACATATCTGTTACTGTCTGTAAGTACTAGTCTCAAAGCACAATTTTAATTTTTTGCTTTTTCAAATTTTAAGAGTCAAATGTACAGTGGCTTACTACATCATAAAATTATATTCTAATGCTTTGGAAGCCCAAATAGGAGCAACCTGCTTCATCCATGACTGAAACTAAAGAACTTAAATATTCAGTCTTAAACAAAAGTCTTTTTATACAACATTGTAAATCAACTATACGGCAATAAAATACATTTTTAAAAGTCTTTAAAATATATCTGTTTGTAAAGAAAGATGGATATATGGATAGATATGTGATAAATAAAGTACAGTAAAAAGATGTGTATAAGAGACAGTCATTATTCCTCCAGGTTCTAGAAAACTTAGACCTATTGCAACTATCATACATGCTAAGCAGCTTTCCCTTACTAGTCCAAATAATCTTTAACAGTGTTAGTTACTGAGGCCCAAAGCTGAGTATGAACCATTTCTAAGTTCATTGATTGTATAAATGTTTCCAACTTTCCTTATATTTAAAAATTTTCATAATGAAATGGCAGATTTTAAAACATATCTTTATTAACAAGCTTAGCCATTTTTCAATAGCCTGTATGTATGTGTGTGTGTGTGTGTGTGTGTGTGTGTGTAGGCATAGAGCAACCTGTGATATTCAGACAAAACATAAAGCAAGCAAACAACATAAACAATTGCTCTAACACATTGAAATTATTCAGTTGGTACAAAAGTAATTGCGGTTTTGCATTAACTTGGCCGTTTGCTATTGGAATTTGCTCAGTCATGTCCGACTCTTTGCGACCCCAGGCTCCTCTGTCCATGGGGATTCTCTAGGCAAGAATACTAGAGTGGGCTGCAATAATATGTGATTGTGTTTTACATTATTTTAATGTGGATATCTCACTTTATGTTTTTATGCTAATGACATTACTCCTTATTTTATATTTACTTTAGATTAGGGAAATGATGTTAGAAAAAAAGCAAATTTGAGCAATTGTCTTATTCAAGTTCTAAACAGGTCATAAAGCAGCAAAGACAATTCGCAGCATTTGGCCCAGGAACTGCTAACAAACATACACCACAGTGGTGGTTCAAGAAGTTTTGTAAAGGAGACGAGAGCCTTGAAGATGACGAGCACAGTGGCCAGCCATCAGAAGTTGACAATTACCAACTGAGGGCAATCATCAAAGCTGATCCTCTTACAACCACACGAGAAGTAGCTAAAGAACTCGACATCAACCATTCTACAGTCGTTTGGCCTTTTAAGCAAATTGAAAAGGTGAAAAAGCTTGATAAGTGGGTGCCTCATGAGCTGACTGAAAACCAAAAAACTGCCATTTTGAAGTGTCGTCTTCTCTTATTCTATGCAACAATAACAAACCATTTCTTGATGGGATTGTGATGTGCAACAAAAAGTGGATTTTATATGACAACTGGTGACGACCAGCTCAGTGGTTGGAGAAACTCCAAAGCACTCCCCAAAGCCAAGCTTTCACCAAAAAAAGGTCATGGTCACTGACTGATGGTCTACTGCCCACCTGATCCACTAGAGCTTTCTGAATCCCAGTGAAACTGTTACATCTGAGAAATACGCTCAGTAAATTGATGAGATGCACAGAAAACTGCAACGCCTGCAGCTGGCATTTGTCAACAGAAAGGGCCTGATTCTTCTTCACAACAACGCCTAACTGCACGTTGCAGTTCAGTTGAACAAACTGGGCTATGAAGGTTTGCCTCACCCTCCATATTCACCTGAACTCTCACCAACTGACTATGACTTCTTCAAGCACCTCGACAACTTTTTGCAGGGAAAATGCTTCCACAACCAGCAGGAGGAAGAAAATGCTTTCCAAGAGTTCATCAAATCCTGAAGCATGGATTTTTATGCTACAGAAATAAACATATTTCTGATTGGCAAAAATATGTTGATTGTAATGGTTCCTATTTTGATTGATAAAGATTTTTTGAGCCTAGTTATAATGATTTAAAACTAATGGTCCAAAACCACAATTACTTTTAAGCATCTGTGGAGCATTAAAAAATCATATTACTTTTGAATAGATAAAATGAACAAATGCAGACCAAATTTGGGGAAATATTTTAACATATAGCATGAAATTTACATCAAACTGTAAGATATCTGGAATTTGGTTATATCTCTTCATAAAAAAGGAAAAACTCAGATAGCTTGAAAATCATGCAAAATTAAAGTGAAAGTGTGCTAGTCACTCAGTCGTGTCTAACTTTTTGCAACCCTGTGGACTGGAGCCTGTCAGGTTCCTCTGTCCATGAAATCCTCCAGGCAAAAATACTGGAGTGAGTTACCATTTACTTCTCCAGGGATTCTTCGCAGCTCAAGAATCGAACCTAGGTCTCCCACATTTCACACAGATTCTTCACAGCCTGAGCCACCAAGGAAGCCCATGTTTCATGCAAAATTAAATCATAAAACAAATATTGTTCACTAACTTTAACCAGATACTGTTCTAGGTCAAGGGAAAGAGTGGTATCCCCTCTCATGGAGCTTAGTGGGTTTCAATAGGGCATTTTAGAAAATATACAAATAACTAAGATGATTTCAGAGATGAGTGCTAGGAAGAATTTTTTTTTGAAGTAACAGCATAATATGATAAAGGTAAGGGAAATGCAGCTTCAGAAAGTGCCAGGGCTAAGATGATAAGAGGGAAGATGGAAGCCTAATAATATCTTCAGGAAAATAATTCCTAGAAAAGTATATAGGAAGTACAAAAATCTGAGGTAGAATGTAGCTTAATAGGTTGGAGAAATGAAAGGAAGGCCATCATGGCAAGTATGCAATGTGCTATAGACATGGGAAGCCACCAGAAAGTTTTAAGCAGAAAAGTCACATTACCTGTTTTGATATTCTACCAAGATCACTTTGGCTATGAAGAGAAACAAGGCAACCAGTTAAACTCGAGATATAAATTATGGTGATTTAGAACTAGAGAGACAAACAGTAGAAATGGAGAGAACAGTATAAGTTTGAAAGATTACATACATAGATAGATCAAGATAGATAGAGACAAAAGAGAACCTGCAGGACTTGCTATGGATTGGATACAGGGGATGAGGGAAGGAGAGTAACCAAGGATGACACCTAATAATTTTGGTTTGAGCAACTGTATAAATGGTCATGCTTATTATTGAAATGACTAAGAATAAGACAGGAGTAGTTGTGGGGTGACAGTGAAAGGTCAAGGATCAAAACTTTATTTTGGCCATGCTAAATCTAAGAAAGCTCTCCAAGAAGAAATGACATGCAGGCAGCTTAAAATATAAGTGTGGAATTTGGAAAGAATTCAAGTTAAAATTATAAATTAGCAAATGGCAACATTATAAATAGAATGTAGTTATAGAACTGAAGTTGGAGGAGGGCACAGAAACCCACTCCAGCATTCTTGCCTGGAGAATCCTATGGACAGAGGAGACTTGCAGGCTGCAGTCTATAGGATCACAAAGAATCAGACACAATTTAAGAGACTTAGCATGCATGCATAGAACTGAAGAGTGAGTGTAGTTGAGGTGGGGGGAGACCCAAGATGAAGCCTTACACACTCCAAACTGTGCAAATTCGAAAGAAAAAGAAGAGCACAAAAGGAGACTGAGAGACAGTGGCCAGTGAGGTAAGGGTAAAAGCTGGATAGTGTGATGTCACAGAAAGCAAGAGGAGATGAGTTTTACAGAGGGCTTGGCCAACTCTGTAGAATAACTGAACGGTGACAATTACATTTGGCACCATGGTGGTTGTTGAGGACTTTGAGTGGAGGGAACACGAGGGTAAATGTGTGACAGCTAAAGAGTTAATAATGAATACGGAGACAAATACAAACATGCAAATTTTGATATTAAAGAAAGACAGAAGCAAGGGATGAAGTATTTAGTTTTAAAGTGGGAGATATCAGAGCATATTTGTTTGCTGCTGAGAACAATCCAACAGAGAATGAGAGATTGATGATGCAGGAGAGAGAGGAGTTGTTCGGGGGTCAAACTATTCTTGAACATGCAGGAAG
Source organism: Cephalophus harveyi (assembly GCA_006410635.1). Classification (NCBI taxonomy): domain Eukaryota; kingdom Metazoa; phylum Chordata; class Mammalia; order Artiodactyla; family Bovidae; genus Cephalophus; species Cephalophus harveyi. Next base: position 45,888 of record SJYT01019983.1, on the reverse strand, counting down.
GGATAGGATACAGTGTATAAATGGAACAGAGGATCTTTAATAGGAATGATGGTATTTTTATTATACTTGGACAGAAGATAGGGAATATGTGCATACGGACAAGTTGCCTGGGTGATTAGGTGGTAAGAAGACAGAGGAGTTCCCTTCTGAATGCTTTTATTTACTGATATTAAAAATAAACAATTGTGAATGGTCAAAATCCTAACTTTATTAGGTGAACTAGAAATGGTTACAAAACTAAATTTCAGATCTGCTGTAGCCAGAGGACATGGAGTTGCATTTACATTAAGTCCTACAGTGTCTATGCCTCTTTCCACTGGAAAATACTTTGTAGATCAGATCCCACTCTAGATGTCAGACTACTCACAGGAATCAAAGGACTATAACCATCCCATCAAATGTCTCAGCAGGGAGAACTCACTAGCAGTAAAGGAAAGGTTCAGAGAAGGAGAAATCTGCAGATTCACACAAATACAGATATAAGCCATTTCCTGGGTAATGAGAAGTTATCTTGCAGATCCAATTTAGAGTAAAATAGCCTTCTTTAGAATCAGTTGAGGAAGAGTTATTATTTAAAATCTGAACTTTAAACAATTCCAGATGCTAAAGAGACCAAGACTCCTCTGTAATTAGTAATTAAGGTCCTACTACAAGAAAGAGATCATTCCAGGATAGCCAGTGAGATTACCTGAAAGTGTGACATCCAAAAGGATGCTAAGCAGTACCTGGATAAAGAATCTGAGAAAGAGTTAAGGAGCAAAGAAGGAAGCTATATCTTCCTCGGGGTTTCAGTACTTGTTGAATGGGAATTATAAACTAATACCTGAACACTGCTTTATTCTCAATAATTTTTATTAGCTTTATAAATTACAAGTTAAAGAACACCTTCGAATTTTCCTATTACATATATATCTAGATGAGTAATATGTAACTGAGGCTCCCCTGGTGGTGCTAGTGGTAAAGAATCCACCTGCCAATGGAGGAGACACAGGAGACACAGGTTCAAACCCTGGATCAGGATGAGCCCATGAAGTAGGGCCTGGCAACCCACTCTAGTATTTCTGCCTGGGAAATTCCATGGACAGAGGAGCCTGTGGGCTACAGTCCATCGGGCCCCAAAGAGTTGGACATGACTGAGTGACTGAGCACACAATATGTAACTAGTGATTCTAATTTAGGTTTGGGGGCAGGATCATCAAAGTCATGTAAGGAGTATCTCTTATGAAATGGTGCTATAATGATGTTTACTCTTGTATGCTACACACTGCACACATATCAGCAATTTCAAGCTTCTTTATTGATAAATTTTCACATCTGAGAAAGGAAGGAGTTAGAGTAAGTAAACTTTATGATCTACATCAGGTCTAACAATCTATCATTCTAAGCACTGAAAAGCAATTTACAGTATTTATAAACAATGGTTACCTTATAGCCCCCATGATCTTCAGGGATTTGCAATCACCAGTTATTAATCTTAATTCTTAATTCAATCCATTGTACTAAAATTATCATTGTAGGTGATCTTTGGTAATGTAAAGGCATAAATGAAGGTGGAGCTAAATTTGTCTTTTTTTTTTTTTAATAAGAACAGCAAATGTTTATTCTCTCAGATATCTGTAGCACTCCTCTGTGAAGTAGATAAGGCAGGATGAACTGATCATAGAAAAATGAAGGCCAAATATTAATTCCTTGGTTCTTTATCCAGAAATGTTCTTTACATGTCTTTCTATATGATGATTCAACTAAGTCTAGCCTGCACAACCAGAACCCATGCTGGGGAGCCAGAACTGCTTTAGGAGTTGAGCAAGGTAGCCTCTTAAAATTCATTAGTCTGCAGATGTAATTTTTTGCAAGAAAGATAAAATATTGAAGTGGTAAAATTGTTATACTCAAAGAAAAACTGAACATCTTTTAAATTAACTGCCATGGCACTAAAACAAGCACACAGCATGAGATCATAAAATCTGTTTTCAACTGGCACTTACTACTTCTCACACGAAATACATGTCATGTATGGTATAGGCACATCAGTTCAGTTCAGTTCAGTCGCTCAGTCGTGTCTGACTCTTTGTGACCCCATGAGTCGCAGCACGCCAGGCCTCCCTGTCCATCACCAACTCCTGGAGTTCACTCAGACTTGTGTCTATCGAGACAGTGATGCCACCCTGCCATCTCATCCTCTGTCATCCCCTTCTTCTCCTGACCCCAATCCCTCCCAGCATCAGAGTCTTTTCCAATGAGACAACTCTTCACATGAGGTGGCCAAAGTACTGGAGCTTCAGCTTTAGCATCATTCCTTCCAAAGAAATCCCAGGGCTGATCTCCTTCAGAATGGACTGGTTGGATCTCCTTGCAGTCCAAGGGACTCTCAAGAGTCTTCTCCAACACCACAGTTCAAAAGCATAATTTCTTTGGCGCTCAGCTTTCTTCACAGTCCAACTCTCACATCCGTACATGACCACTGGAAAAAGCATAGCCTTGACTAGATGGACCTTTGTTGGCAAAATAATGTCTCTGTTTTTGAATATACTATCTAGGTTGGTCATAATTTTTCTTCCAAGGAGTAAGCGTTTTTTAATTTCATGGGTGCAGTTACCATATGCGGTGAGTTTGGAGCCCCAAAATATAAAGTCTGACACTGTTTCCACTGTTTGCCCATCTATTTCCCATGAAGTGATGAGACCAGGTGCCATGATCTTAATTTTCTGAATGTTGAGCTTTAAGCCAACTTTTTCACTCTTCTCTTTCACTTTCATCAAGAGGCTTTTTAGTTCCTCTTCACTTTCTGCCAAAGGGTGGTGTCATCTGCATATCTGAGGTTATTGATATTTCTCCTGGCAATCTTGATTCCAGCTTGTGTTTCTTCCAGTCCAGCATTTCTCATGATGTACCATGCATATAAGTTAAATAGGCAGGGTGACAATATACAGCCTTGATGTACTCCTTTTCCTATTTGGAACCAGTCTGTTGTTCCATGTCCAGTTCTAACTGTTGCTACCTGACCTGCATACAGATTTCTCAAGAAGCAGGTCAGGTGGTCTGGTATTCCCATCTCTTTCAGAATTTTCCACAGTTTATTGTGACCCACACAGTCAAAGGCTTTGGCATAGTCAATAAAGCAGAAATAGATGTTTTTCTGGAACTCCCTTGCTTTTTTCATGATCCAGCAGATGTTGGCAATTTGATCTCTGGTTCCTCTGCCTTGTCTAAAACCAGCTTGAACATCTGGAATTTCATGGTTCACGTATTGCTTAAGCTTGGCTTGGAGAATTTTGAGCATTACTTTACTAGCGTGTGAGATGAGTGCTACCATAATAAAAAGCGCATGTGCATTTGAATCCTCATTAGTCATTTGCTAGCTGACAGTCATTGTGCAAACTACTGAGATTCAATTTCGTTACCTGCAAAAATGAGATTTCATTACAAGGTTAAATGAGATTTAATATACAAAGCTCTTAGCACAGTGCCTGCCATTGAGTAACAATCAATAGTTTTTGTTACCACCATTTCAGTGTATCACCTGCTTAAGTATAGATCCATAATGGTATGCTAACAGCTTCTTATCTCTCTGGCTACCTATGGTATATGCATAAATGTGAGCCTGCCTGTTCATGTGTTCATGGATACATACGTAGGAAAGGTCCATTGATATACAGAGGATTTTTTAACATGTCATTTAGAGGAACCATATTGTCTGAGTTAAAATAATAAAAAAAAAAACTGTAGATGAGAACACTGACACAAGACAGGAAAGCAGTTATTAGCCTCCACATGAGGATTCAAATGGATACTCTGGCTCCTACACCTAAAGAGACACCTCAGAATGATATAACTTATATAGTGAAATCTTGGTTGGCTTCATAAAATCCATCGTTTCCTTCTGGCTTTGATAATTACATTAAATTGCAACCAGGTGAGGCCTTATCATTTCTTATTTTACACTGCCCCCTAAAGTCAAGAATTACTATAACATATATATATATATATTTATATTTGCTCTGAAATATGGGTTTATTCAAGGGTGGGAATGCAAGTTGGTAACTCTACATTTTACCCTTTGGTCAGAGGATATACAGATCACATGCCCAACTTATATGTGTCAAGTACAATAAATATAGGACAGCTGCAACTGAAATGAGAAATAAGGAAAAATCCTGAACTCCGGTATGGTGCTAATTTAACACTCTTTATCAAATGGTGTCTTAAATTTTGCACAAGCTCTTCAACTTGTGATCACGTTGGTGTAAAATAATAATGCAGCTTTTACTTTTAATAACAGGGAAAGAGAAGTGGATTATCTTCAACAAAATATGAAAGAAAATTATGATGTGAAAACCACTTAAAAATAGGCAAGGTCCACTCCATATTATTGGCATTAAGCAAAGAAAGAATACAGATTATGAGCAATTAGACTTAAGTAGTAAATTGACAATCAACTGCATATAAGCAAGTCTTCAATTTTTTTTTGGGGGGGTGTTAGAAAATAAAATTTACTACTCTACAATAAAACGTTCATCTGAAAGGTATTTCTTTGAAATATTCCCTTTAACAGTCTCTTAATTATATCTTCATTGCTAATCACTTCATTTGAAACTCTTCTGAGACTTCTAACTTTTCACTCACTTTAATATTTTTCCAGAGTAGAAGGATTCTCAAGTAAATGGATTCTAATTATGTTTAGATAAAATGTGTGTACAATTATTAATTATAATCTTAATTATATATGAAGAGGAGCTCTTCGCATTTTGAGGCTCTACAGGTACCTGCTTTCCATTATATATTTCTCATTCACCCCTGACTTCCAATCACCCCAATGACGATAGAATTTCGCCACAGATCCTCTCCCCTCACCAGCACAGGCCATCACATAGGCATTGGCCCAGTCGCTCAGGCTGCTGGCATTCGTCCTGGATCCTGCAACCCTAGCTCCTCCTCACCTTCTCTGCTTGCACATTAGCCACAATCTGTCAGCCAGCTGTACAGCAGCAAGGAAACCAGAGAGCAGGGCAGTCACAGACAGCTATTGACAACACGGTCAATAATCACTTTTCCTATTGTGTAGAATCTCTGTAATTGACTTTTACAGGCTTTGCTCATTCTTTTAAAAGTGTCCAAATGAAATTTAATTTTTACAATAACATTTTTAAAGTTTATTTTCCATCTATACTCAAACACCCTATATGCAACATCTGTCTCTTATACACATCTCAATTATTAATTATAATCATTGCTATTATACCAAAGGATTAATCTTGTTCCTATTAACTTTCTTTAAATGAGTCTGTCAGAATACTCATTAGTGTAAGAACTCATTTTAGGTCTGTTCTTCTTAATCAAGTAGTAAGAAAGTAAGAACCTATAAATATCTTCTAAGGTTCTCTGCTTCACAGTTAACAATGTGTAATGTTAGAAGGTGAGATAACTTTTCAGATCAAATATTTTGACTCAAGTTTTTTGTTTTCTTTAAATTTACATTCCTCTAAAACTCAATGAAAACCACACCGAGAGGTTCAGCAAATATTTTGCTAGTCACTAGGCTCACAGAAATAATGCACAGACTCTGTTTCCAAGAAACTAAAAACATTCTAGGGAAAAAAAATATGTTTAATTCCTCCCCTGACGGCTTCCCCTGCCACAAACAAAGAGTATAATATATTCAATGGTAGAATTATGCATAACATAAACAGTCTAGAGGAAATGGGTGTCGCCTTTGTTGTTAGGGTGAGATATCACAGAAATCACCTGACTTTGGACTGAAGTGGAGGCCTCTGTGACAGGGTGGAGATAACTGTTGGAGGGAAAAAGTTCAGTTCAGTCATTCAGTTGTGCCCCACTCTGTGACCCCATGAACCGCAGCAGGCCATGCCTCCCTATCCATCCCCAACTCCCAGAGTCCACCCAAACCCATGTCCATTGAGTCAGTGATGCCATCCAACCATTTCATCCTCTGTTATCCCCTTATCTTCCTGCCCTCAATCTTCCCCAGCATCAGGGTCTTTTCAAATGAGTCACCTCTTTGATCAGGTGGCCAAAGTATTGGCGTTTCAGCTTCAACATCTGTCCTTCCAATAAACACCCAGGACTGATCTCCTTTAGGATGGACTGGTTGGATCTCCTTGGAGTCCAAGGGACTCTCAAGAGTCTTCTCCAACACCACAGTTCAAAAGTATCTGTTCTTCTGCATTCAGCTTTCTTTATCGTCCAACTCTCACATCCATACATGACCACTGGAAAAATCATAGCTTTGACTAGATGGACCTTTGTTGGCAAAGTAATATCTCTGCTTTTAAATATGCTGTCTAAGTTGGTCATAACTTTTCTTCCAAGGAGTAAGCGCCTTTTAATTTCATGGCTGCAATCACCATCTGCAGTGATTTTGGAGCCTCCAAAACTAAAGTCAGCCACTGTTTCCCCATCTATTTGCCATGAAGTGATGGGGCCAGATGCCATTCCCCTTAAAGAGAAACCAAAGTCAAAAATACTTAAGACACATACAGATAAGACTAATCAATAACATTAACCATTTGAACATGAATTTACTCCAGATGAAATTAGCTGCAGAGTACAATCTTTCTAGTGGCCCTCATGCTACATTTACATGCTTGTTGCTGTAAATAAATTTTATTGGAACACAGCCATGCCCATTCATGTATGTAAGATCTCTGGCTCCTCTTGAATTACTATGGCAGGGTACAGTACTTGTAACTGATTCCAGTCCACAAATCCTACAATATTTATTGTCTGGTCTTTTACAGAAAAAGTTTGCTGATCCTTGGTTTAGAGAAGGACTTTAAAGCAAGTATTTTTACGGTGATCAAAAAGACAAAGCAATTATATCCAGTAAAAAAAAAATTTACTAAGAATACGATAAGTGAAACAGAGTAGATGGATATGAAAATGCAAAACTTTTAAAATCTTGTAAAATAGAAAAATGGGCAAAGGACAGGAATAGAGGACACACACGTGGTGAAACTCAAATGGTCAATACATATAAGATATATGTTAAACCTTATAAGTAATAATAAAAATGTAAAGTCAAATGAGATATTGCATACTTGCCAGAACAGTAAACAAATAAAATTTGAAAGCTACTCACTGTTCTTGAGGGGTGGAGAAACAAACAAGAAAAGAGTTTATTTGCAGAGGAAACTAGCACTATGCCTAGTAAAGGTGAGAAGGTACACACTCTGTAATCCAGCGATTCAACTTCTATATATTCAGAGAAACCTGCTAATTATTTATAGGAGAACTGTTTTAGTAGTAAAATATTGTAAATATACAAAAGTTTATCTCAGTTATCTCTATCCATCCCCAAATTAGTGGTTTAAAACAATTCTCATTGATTCCTGCTCACATATCTGTAGGTTGCCTAAGGTGGTTCTGGTGATCTCAGCTAGCCTGATCTGGTCTTGGTTTCAGGCCACTCATTTGGTTTATATTTGCTCTATGTGCCTATCTTTGAACCAGCAGACTAGCTGGGGATTTTTTTCTGGTATATTGATGGCAGAAGTGAAAGAGGGCAGATCCAAACATAGAAACACATTCCGAGACTCCTCTTGTGTTATGACTGCTAACATTCCTTTAGTCAAACCTAACATGAACTGAGTGTCCTTTATCCTTTAGTCAAACCTAACATGAACTGAGTCATGGCCAAACCTAACATGAACTGAGTGTGAAAATATATTCCACCTCTAATGAAAGAAACTGAAGAATAACACTGAAAAGACTGTGGATCGAGGCAGGGGTAAAGAACTTGAGGCAATAACACAATCTACAGCATGTTCATAAATAGAAGAATAGGTACCATATATGTTCTCTGGAGTAATCTAAAAATTAACAACCTCCAACTCTATATATCAATAAGGCTACATCTAAAAATGTCATATTAAGAGTAAAAAACAATAAAAAGTCTGAAAAATAATTCTATGCATTCTTTGTGCATATATATAAAACTTGTAGAAACATCCATAGAATTAATAAACACTGAATTCAAGATAGTGGTTACCTTTGGGCAGACAAAAGAGGAGAACTTGAGTTATATTCTGTAATTTTTTTCCATAAAAATATATCTGAAGCAAATTGTAAAATATTAAAAATTTGTTAGAGATAACACATGAAAAGCAGTATAGTGTAACTAGTCAAGAGAGAGGTTACCTACCAGCTGTGTGATCCTGGATCAATTACATATTTATTTACATATTTATCTCTCTGAGACTTTTTTATCTACAAAATAGGAATAATAGTAACAACCTATGTCATAGCACTGTTTTATACATTAAATGAGTTGTTACATGCAAAGCACATAAAACAGTGCCTAACACAAAGTCAACACAGGAATATTAACTACTAATATTCTCCTCTATACTTTTTTCTATCTTTGTTGTATTTCATAATTTAAAATAAATAAAATGTATTTAAAAATAGAGGAGGGAGATAGCAGAATAAGGCTAAGAGTTTACAGGTTTAGGTCATATCACTCAAATCTGACACTGGAGGGAGACTTTTCTATTCTATTTGATTCAATCCAAAGTGAGACTTCCCAGGAAATAAATAAAACATATTTTAAGTGGCAATGAATTAACTTTTTTTCAGAGTCCACAACTCTTCACCTAGATATGACCAGTAGGAGAAAAGCCAGTGAACCAGATTGGTAGCTCTGGCATATCCACTGATGGTCAATCACCATGCTGCAAAGTGCTGGCCTAAGTATCTCATACTAGACCACAATGCATACATCCCCAGACTTCTAATTAGACCTTAGAACTAAAGTCAGTTAATGCCACTAGGACTCATGACTATCTTTGGCCATCTCCTTACTGATCCTTATAATACTAATTTTTATTTATCAATTACTATGTGTTAAGCAGTAAACATACTTTACTTACTCTTTACAATAAACCTATGAGCTGCATATATTATAACTCCATTTTACAAACAAGGAACTCAAGTCAATAACTTGTTTACAATTACAGGGCTTTTAACTGGTGGAGCTAGGATTTAAGCCAGGCCATTGAGATAACAGAGTCCATATGCATTCCTATTACTCTTCTCTCCTTCCTCAAAAAAAAAAAAAAAAAATCTTTCCACCAAGTCCTCCATGAGTTTCATTCAGCGGTACACTCCTACATCCCTTACATACTCAAATTCTTCACTGAAGTCAACTGAAACCTGACTTTCCTTGGAGGACACCATTCCTTTGAAGCTTTATTAATCACAGCCAAATCATTATCCAACATTCCACATATTTTTATACTCACATTTTTAAAAGCTTTTCTTCTTCAAAACTCATGCCATCTCAATGAATCATACTTTAACCCCACTCATTACTGTCATCTATAGGCTTCCTCCTTAAGCACTCACTAATATTCACCAGTCATTTTGGAATCAGGATTACAATATGTGCAATCTAACTCATCCATCATTTTAGGGCAATTCAAGGCTTGTGTGGACTTACCATTCAGCCACTGAGCTTCTCAGTTCCTTCATCTTTTAAACTTCATTGACTTTCACTGCTATACATCCACAGCCATCTGTATCTAAGACTTCACTCAGAAACACTGAAACAGACTCATCTGCTGAAAAGAATACAAAAAAAAAAAAAAAATCACTTAGGCTCTTCACAGTTCTTATACATGCAACCCACTCCAGCCATCTCTCTTCTGCAGCTTCACTGAAACCATTACTGTCTCCCTTGTCACCATACTGGCCTCTCCTGTTTCGACAATATACCTGGCACCCAAGGTTTATCACCTGGATTCCGCTTTCATTTTAACTCCTATCCATAGTCATACTCTGTAACACATCTACCCTGCACTGGTGCTATATTATGCCTCAGCCACTCATCAACACAGGCAGCTGTACACAAGTGGAGATAACCAATGATACTAATTTTCAGCATTAACAAAGGCCTGCATGTGAGTACCCCTCCTCTGCATCATTCTCTAAATATTCACAACTCTCACACTCCATACTTAATCTAAGCTGTTGAATTTTTTTCTTAGTTCATCATCAAGAAACATGAAACTATCCAACTTGTTCTCTCTTAACTTCCTGTGCACTGTTCCATTACCTGGACACATCTACAATAATCAGAAGTGAATCTGACTGTCATCATTCTTCCAGTCTCAGAGGATGCCATATCTTTGCTCTTTTCTCAGAACCAGTGCCTCCTCTCTGCTTTCAATAGCAGGCCCTTCAGCAGGACAAGGACTAGGATAAGGCAAGAGAGATGCCCAGGGCACAAGACTTAAGCAGCATTCACTTTCAGATGCCAACTCTTTACTTGAATGACACCGAGAATGAGTGTGTCCTTCAACCCTTTGCCCTGGACTCTTTACTTGCTTCATGCCAATCCAGTCCCTGTCCACCTCCCTCTTCCAGAACCTTGATTCATCATTCATCCCACTTCTATTAACTTCAACCTCTCCAATCTACATAGTCTTTCCACTCACCTTGCAAAATGTTCAAGTTTTGTTCTGTTTCTTAGCATGTGTTGTAAACAACTCCAAAGGCTTCTACTCCCTGAGGCCATAAGTGGTCTATAACCATTTTTAACTAGGCAAATAAATATGACTAATTCTGGTATTCAATAAGAGGAAGTGAATTTGACTCACACATATGCAACATTCTCCAGTAACAACTTTGTCATTAATAAATGAAACTTTTGAGTTATTCCTACTGCTTTTTCTCCTGAACTTACTCAAAACCTAGAAAGTGAAAAGGACTACTATTTATTAGGTTCTTCTCAAATATTCCAATGACTACATTCCCTCTTAAATAGGCTATTTCTTCTGCCAGAAATCAGTCTATGGCCCAACCTAAACTAATGAACTCCTATTCATCCTTTAGATATCAGTTACTTTATGAGGGAAGTGTTCCCCCAACCTAACTTGAAACTAGAACAAATATGCCTATTAGGAGCTCTCCAAGTGTTAGATATCTTTCCTTTTCCATCAATTACCATGGTTGTAATTTTATATTTATTAGAGTGATTATTGGATTGTTTGTCTCTTGTGATAGAATATAAGTGCTTAAAGGCTAGAACAATCCAACATTTGTTCACCATATATCTTAAGTGCTTAGAACTATAGGATATCGATGCACATTTGCTGAATGAATGAATGATGACATTCAGATCTTACCTTCTCCAGGAAGCTTTCCTTAACCAGCCTAGGTTGAGTGTCTTAGGCATCTGCTTTCCCACAGAGACAGTGTGACTTACTTTCATTTCCCTGAACACAATGCATTACAATTGTTTATGGGTTTATCTCCATGACTATAACCTAGCCTTTTTTAAAGCAAGTATATTCACCTTTGAAATTTTAGCACATAGTACATTCTTTCCCAGGATAGGTGAGCAATAAATTTGTATGGAGTGAATAAAAGTATGCTGGTTTTGTTCGAGAATGAAAGAAACAATCTTTAATAGATATCAATTAAAGTTGGTGAAAACAAGTCAGTAGATCTGGTGCATAGCTGAAGAAAGTTAGCAAAGCTGGTCCTTGGAAAAGTCTTTTCCAAATTTGAAAATTTATAACCATATATAGTAAAGAAAGTCTAAATACTATTTTTCAGAGCACTAAAAATTAACAGATGTATCATACTTTATATAAGTGTTGCAGTTACATCTTATCATTTACATTACAAAATCCCTAGAGAATAATCATTATTGTTCCCATTTAATAACCAACAAAAAGAAGGTATAGAATTCTGAAGTGACTTAAGATAACATTGGTTACTAAGTTTCAGATTCAAGATTTGTTATACTGTATCATTCAGCATCCTTAGCAGGGAGAGTAACTCAAAGCATCTTCATCTTTGTGCTGAAATTCGTAAGGCCACAGTGTAAATTCTAATAGCTAACACACCTTAATATGATGTTTCCATTAATATGATTCAATATTTTGGATAAAAATAGTTAGAAATGGCCTTTATGTGTTTGCTGAGACTCTGGAAAAATCTGTGCTTTGATTTACAGCAGGGATTCTGTCAAAGGCTTTTTATGGCCAAATAATTTTCTTTCAGTCTTGGGTGTCTGTATCCTTGTTGTTATTTTCAATTGCACAAGAAAATCTACTCTGTAATAACACTTTCTCCTTTCAACTCCAAATATCAATTTTGCATATTTTTAAAACCTTAAAAGATCTGATATCTGACCCTTTTCTTTTAATGTTTCAGAAGCAATAAACCGGGGCTTCACTGGCAATTCATTATTAAAGAATTTGGCTGCAATGCAGGAGACACAAGAGATGTGAGTCGAACCCTGGGTCTGGAATATCCCCTGGAGAAGGAAATGGCAACTCACTCCAGTATTCTTGCCTGGGAAATCCAATGAACATAGAAGCCTGGAGGGCTAGAGTCCATAGGGTCACAAAGAGTCTGAGCAACTGAGCACACACACACACACCTAGCCTCTACTTGCATATTCATTTAGATATGAAGCTCTCTTTCCCTTTTTCCTTCTATGCACAATGGTTACTCCTCTTCTTCTGGTCAGAATCCTACCCTTTTGACCTCTTCACAGAGATCTCTTTGTTCATTATTCAACCTTGTAATATCATTTGACTATCTCTATTTTCACTGAGGTCTCCCTACCAACATTTAAACAGATTCAATTAAAAATAAATGGCATTATTTGATCCTGTGTTGCCCTACATCTACCACTCTTATTCCTCTCCTTTACAGAAAAAGTTACTATAAGAACTGTATATATTTGCATTCTCCAATGTGAAAAGCTTTCTAGGTTCACAGAGTTAACAAGTGGCTTGGATTTGCTAGGAGAGTCCTGTTTATCCCTCCTGTCCAGTGTTATAATTAACAGTGTCCCCTTTGACTCTCAATAATGAAAAGGTTTTGAGAAGTCTCTGGCAATCCAGTGGTTAGGACTCCATACTCTCTCTGCCACAGGCCTGGGTTCAATCCCTGGTCAGGGAACTAAGATCCTGCAAGCTATGTGGTGCAGCTAATAATAATAATAATGAAATTATTTGTATGATAAATTTATATAGTCACCTTTTACCTGCAAATACACATATACAGTGTCCAGGATTAAGTTCAGATCAGTTCAGTCGCTCAGTCGTGTCCGACTCTTTGTGACCCCATGAATTGCAACATGCCAGGCCTCCCTGTTCATCACCAATTCCCAGAGTTCCCTCAGACTCACGTCCATCGAGTCAGTGATGCTATCCAGCCATCTCATCCTCGGTCGTCCCTTTCTCCTCCTGCCCCCAATCCCTCCCAGCATCAAAGTCTTTACCAATGAGTCAACTCTTCACATGAGGTGGCCAAAGTACTAGAACTTCAGCTTTAGCATCATTCCTTCCAAAGAAATCCCAGGGTTGATCTCCTTTAGAATGGACTGGTTGGATCTCCTTGCAGTCCAAGGGACTCTCAAGAGTCTTCTCCAACACCACAGTTCAAAAGCATCAATTTTTTGGTGCTCACATTCTTTATCATCTGAGCTACTAGGCTCAGCCTTCATTTATACAGAAATGAATGTCAAATAAATGTTTGAAGAAAGAACAATCCTGAGAGATAAATTAGATATAAGGGAAACAAAAATCTGTTTATTAAGCCAAAATAACATAAATCATACAATAAGTACTTTGTAGCATGCAAAAAATCTACCAGGGGTGACAGTCCTAAGATGGTGGAAGAATAGGACAGGGACACCATTTTCTCCACCACAAATTCATCAAAAGAACATTTAAACACAGAGCAAATTCCACAAAACAACTTCTGAATGCTGGCAGAAGACATCAGGCACCGAGAAAAGCAGCCCATTGTCTTCAAAAGGAGATGTTTTATCAACAGTGCTGTATAGTTGGACAAGTCTTGAGGTTACTGTAAAAATAATGCTGAAAACCAGAAGCAGGAGGCTTAAATCCAAATCCTGAGAACACCAGAGAACTCCTGACTCCAGGGAACATTAATCGACAGGAGCTCATCAAACACCTCCATACCTACACTGAAACCAAGCACCACCCAAGGGCCAACAAGTTCCAGAGCAACACATACCATGCAAATTCTCCAGCAACACAGGAACACAGCCCTGAGATTCAATATACAGGCTGCCCAGAGTCACTCCAAACACATTGGCATCTCATAACTCATTACTGAACACCTCATTGCACTCCAGAGAGAAGAAATCCAGCTCCACCCACGATAACACCTACACAAGCTTCTTTAACCAGGAAACCTTGACAACAACCCATACAACCCCACCCACACAACCCCAACAACAGCGAGGAAACTCCACAATAAAGAGAAATCCACAAACTGCCAGGATACAGAAAGGCTACCCCAAACACAGCAATATAAACATAATGAAGAGACAGAGGAATGAAGGTGAAGGTGAAGTCGCTCAGTCGTGTCCGACTCTTTGCGACCCCATTAACTGTAACCTACTAGGCTTCTCTGTCCATGGGATTCTCCAGGCAAGAATACTGGAGTGGATTGCCATTTCCTTCTCCAAAGAGCAATACCCAGCAGGAAAAAAATGGGATAAATGCCCACCAAACCAAACAAAAGAGGAAGAGATAAGGAATCTACCTGATAAAAAATTCTGAATAATGATAGTGAAAATGATCCAAAATCTTGAAATCAAAATGGAGTCACAGACAAATAGCCTGGAGACAAGGATTGAGAAGATGCAAGAAAGGTTTAAGGACCTAAAAGAAATAAAAAAGTCAGTATATAATGAATAATAAATGAGATTTAAAAACACTCTGGAGGGAACAATAGTAGAATAATGGAGGCAGAAGATAAAATTAGTGAAGTAGAAAATAGAGTGGTAGAAATAAATGAATCAGAGAGGAAAAAAGAAAAACAAATTGAAAGAAATGAGGACAATTTCAGAGAACTCTGGGACATTGTTAACCGTCCCAACATTTGAGTCATAGGAGTCCAAGAAGAAGAAGAGAAAAAGAAAGACCATGAGAAACATTTGAGGAAATAATAGTTGAAAACGTCCCTAAAATGGGGAAGGAAATAATCACCCAAGTCCAAGAAACCCAGAGAATCCCAAACAGGATAAACCCAAGGCAAAACACACCAAGACATATATTAATCAAATTAACAAAGATCAAACACAAAGAACAAATATTAAAAGCAACAAGGGGAAAACAGCAAATAACACAGAAGGAGATTCCCATAAGGATAACAGCTGATCATTCAATAGAAACTCTTCAAGCCAGGAGGGAATGGCAGGACATACTTAAAGTGATGAACAAAGATAACCTACAGCCCAGATTACTGTACCCAGCAAGGATCTCATTCAAATATGAAGGAGAAATCAAAAGCTTTACAGACAAGGAAAAGCTGAGAGAATTCAGCACTACCAAACCAGCTCTCCAACAAATGCTAAAGGATCATCTCTAGACAGGAAACACAGAAAGGGTATATAAACTTGAACCCAAAACAATAAAGTAAATGGCAAAAGGATTATGCTTACCAATAATTACCTTAAATGTAAATGGATTGAATGCCCCAACCAAAGACAAAGACTGGCTGAATGGATGAAAAACATGACCCTTATATATGCCATCTACAAGAGACCCACCTCAAAACAGGGGACACATACAGACTGAAAGTGAAGGGCTGGAAAAAGATATTCCATGCAAATAGAGACCAAGAGAAAGCAGGAGTAGCAATACTCATATCAGATAAAATAGACTTTAAAACAAAGGCTGTGAAAAGAGACAAAGAACGACACTACATAATGATCAAAGGATCAATCCAAGAAGAAGATATACCAATCATAAATATATATGCACCCAACATAGGAGTACCAAAATATGTAAGAGAAATGCTAACAAGTATGAAAGGGGAAATTAAAAATAACACAATAATAGTGGGAGACTTTAATACCCCACTCACACCTATGGATAGATCAACTAAACAAAAAATTAAAAGGAAACACAAACTTTAAATGATACAATAGACCAGTTAGACCTAATTGATATCTATAGGACATTTCACCCCAAAACAATGAATTTCACCTTTTTTCCCAAGTGCTCATGGAAGCTTCTCCAGGATAGATCACATCCTGGGCCATAAATCTA
>SJYT01019983.1:11295-22808 GCA_006410635.1 Cephalophus harveyi | reverse complement strand
ATTTATATAAACTCTATTTAGTGATTTTCTTCTGCTTTGAAACTTAGGAAGGTCCCCTTCCCATACTTGAAAAATTACTGTTCACTGTGTTCCTCTAGGATTTTATTAATTTTATATTTATTTCTCTAATCCAGCTGGAGTTTATTTTGCTACATGAAATAAGATGAGTATATAAATTTATTTTCCTATTAGGTAAACAATAGCACCAATACCATTTATCTGTTCCCCAGTACTTTATGATGTTCTTTATCATATATTGAATCTTACATATGACAAGATATATTTTTTTAATTATCTAGTAGAGTCGTTGTTCAGTGGCTAAGTCATGTCTGATCCTTTGCAACCCCATGGACTGCATCACCCCAGGCTTCCCTGTCCTTCACTATATCCCAGAGTTTGCTCAAACTCATGTCCATCAAGTCTGTGATGCCATCCAATCATCTCATCCTCTGTTGTCCCCTTCTTTCCCTGCCTTCAGTCTTTCCTAGCATCAAGGTCTTTTCCAATGAGGCAGTTCTTTGCATCAGGTGGCCAAAGTATTGGAGTTTCACCTGCAGCATCAGTCCTTCCAATGAATATTCAGGCTTGATTTCCTTTATGATTGACTGGTTTGATCTCCTTGGAGTCCAAGGGACTCTCAAGATTATTCTCCAATACCACAGTTCAAAAGCATCAATTCTTTGGTGTTCAGCTTTCTTTATGGTCTAACTCACATCCATACATGACTACTGGAAAAACCATGGCCTTGAGTAGATGGACCTTTGTTGGCAAAGTAATGTCTCTGCTTTTTAATATGCTGTCTTTATTGGTCATAGCTTTTCTTCCAAGGAGTGAGTGTCTTTTAATTTCGTGGCTTCACTCACAGTCTGCAGTGATTTTGGAGCCCAAGATAATGAAATCTGACACTGTTTCCATTGTTTCCCCATCTATTTGCCTTGAGGCTATGGGACCAGATGCCATGATCTTTGTTTTTTGAATGTTGAGTTTTAAGTCAGCTCTTTGGCTGTTTAGATCCTCTTCACTTTCTGCCATTAAAGTGGTCTCTACATGCAGCATCAATATATGTATCCCCTGCTTTCCATTAGTTCATTTTATTCCACTTTGCTTTTATTAAAAACTTTCATTAATATTATTTTCACTAACTAAAAGAAATTCTAAGAGGGTTTTTGCTTTTAAGAAAAGAGGTGAAAAGTGAAAATAGTGCTCAGTGTTTATTTTGCAGCAAGCTGTTGGACAGAGGCAACAGGCACTCTTAGCTTCACCAAGTTCCTTCCTGGGAAACACACTCAGCATCAAGTCACCATAGCTTTGAACTGTGTCCGTGAGCATCTGTGTTCAATCTCCATTAATTTTGTGTATCCTTTAGCAAGATGTGAACTAAGGTAATTGCTTCTGTGTTTTATGACATTTTCACTTTTGAAAGGTTTCCTAGGAACACTCTATTTTTGGACAGTGAGGGAAACACTATATTTTCTATTACATACTTGCACTACTGTTAATCCATATGTTAAGTCACATATATCAATGTGTGTCTTGAAACCAGGTGAAAAATATACATTCTAATTTTTTAACCTCACCCCTGGTATTTTTTTAGATATATTTATTTTAATTGCAGGCCAATTACTTTACAATAGTGTATTGATTTTGCCATACATCAACATGAATCCACCACAGGTGTACATGAGTTACCCATCCTGAACCCCCCTTTCACCCCCCTCCCCATATCATCCCTCTGGGTCATCCCAGTGCACCTGCCCCGAGCACCCTGTATCATGCATCAAACCCGGACTGGCAATCCATTTCACGTATGATAATATACATGTTTCAATGCCATTCTCCCAAATCATCCCACCCTCACCCTCTCCCACAGAGTCCAAAAGAGTGTTCCATACACCTGTGTCTCTTTTGCTGTCTCACATACAGGGTTATCATTTCCATCTTTCTAAATTCCATATATATGTGCTAGTATACTGTATTGGTGTTTTTCTTTCTGGCTCACTTCACTCTGTATAATAGGCTCCAGTTTCATCCACCTCATTAGAACTGATTCAAATGAATTCTTTTTAATGGCTGAGTAATACTCCATTGTGTATATGTACCACAGCTTTCTTATCCATTCGTCTGCTGATGGACATCTAGGTTGCTTCCATGTTCTGGTTATTATAAACAGTGCTGCGATGAACATTGGGCAACATGTATCTCTTTCAATTTTGGTTTCCTTGGTGTGTATGCCCAGCAGTGGGATTGCTGGGTCAATATGGCAGTTCTGCTTCCAGGTTTTTAAGGAATTTGCACACTGTTCTCCATAGTGGCTGTACTAGTTTCTATTCCTATGTGTAAGAGGGTTCCCTTTTCTCCACACCATCTCCAGCATTTATTGCTTGTAGACTTTTGGATAGCAGCCATTCAGACTGGTGTGAAATGGTATCTCATTGTGGTTTTGATTTGCATTTATCTGATAATGTGTGATGTGGAGCATCTTTTCATGTGTTTGTTAGCCATCCGTATGTCTTCTTTGGAGAAATGTCTGTTTAGTTCTTTGGCCCATTTTTTGATTGGGTCGTTTATTTTTCTGGAATTGAGCTGCAGGAGCTGCTTGTATATTTTTGAGATTAATTCTTTGTCAGTTGCTTCATTTGCTATTATTTTCTCCCATTCTGAAGTCAGTCTTTTCACCTTGGTTACAGTTTCCTTTGTTGTGCAGGAGCTTTTAATTTTAATTAGGTCCCATTTATTTATTTTTGCTCTTATATCCAATATTCTGGGAGGTGGGTCATAAAGGATCCTGCTGTGATTTATGTCAGAAAGTGTTTTGCCTGTCTTGCTCTAGGAGTTTTATAGTTTCTGGCCTTAGGTTTAGACCTTTAATCCATTTTGAGTTTATTTCTGTGTATGGGGTAGGAAAGTGTTCTAGTTTCATTGTTTTACAAGTGGTTGACCAATTTTCCCAGCACCACTTGTTAAAGAGATTGTCTTTTCTCCATTGTATATTCTTTCCTCCTTTGTTGAAGATAAGGTGACCATAGGTGCATGGATTTATCTCTGGGCTTTCTATTTTATTCCATTGATGTATATTTCTGTCTTTGTGCCAGTACCATACTGTCTTGATGACTGTGGCTTTGTAGTAGAGCCTGAAGTCAGACAGGTTGATTCCTCCAGTTCCATTCTTCTGTCTCAAGATTGCTTTGTTTTCTGTCTCAAGATTGCTCGAGGTTTTCTGTATTTCCATACAAATTGTGAGATTATTTGATCTAGTTCTGTGAAAAATACAGTTGGTAGCTTGATAGGGATTGCATTGAATCTATAGATTGCTTTTGGTAGTATACTCATTTTCACTGTCTTGATTCTTCCAATCTGTGAACACAGTATAATTCTCCATCTATTTGTGTCATCTTTGAGTTCTTTCATCAGTGTTTTACAGTTTTCTATATATAGGTCTTTTGTTCCTTTAGGTAAATACATCCCAAAGTATTTAATTTTTTTTTGTTGTTGCAATGGTGAATGGAATTGTTTCCTTAATTTCTCTTTCTGTTTTCTCATTGTTAGTGTATAGGAATGCAAGGGATTTCTGTGTGTTGATTTTATATCCTGCAACTTTACTATTTTCTTTGATTAACTCTAGTAATTTTCTGGTGGAGTCTCCAGGGTTTTCTATGTAGGGGATCATGTCATCTGTAAACAGTGAGAGTTTTTCTTCTTTTCCAATCTCAATTCCTTTTATTTGTTTTTCTGCTCTGATTACTGTGGCCAAAACTTCCAAAACTACATTGAATAGTAGTAGTGAGAGTGGACATCATTGTCTTGTTCCTAACTTTAGGGGAAATGCTTTCAATTTTTCACCATTGAGGATAATGTTTGCTGTGGGTTTGTCATATATAGCCTTTATTATGTTGAGGTATGTTCCTTCTATTCCTACTTTCTAGAGGGTTTTTATCATAAGTCGATGCTGAGTTTTTTCAAAGGCTTTCTCTGCATCTATTGAGATAATCATATGGCTTTTATTTTTTAAATTGTTAATGTGGTGTATTACATTGCTTCATTTTCAGATATTGAAGAATCCTTGCATCCCTGGGATAAAGCCCACTTGGTCATAATGTACAATCTATAAATACATTGTTGGACTGTGTTTCCTAGAATCTTGTTAAGGATTTTTGCATCTATGTTCAAAAGTGATATTGCCCTGTAGTTTTCTTTTATTGTGGCATCTTTGTCAGGTTTTGGTATTAGGGTGATGGTTGCCTCATAGAATGAGTTTGGAAATTTACCTTCCTCTGCAATTTTCTGGGAGAGTTTGAGTAGGATAGGTGTTAGCTCTTCTCTAAATTTTGGTAGAACTCAGCTGTGAAGCCATCTGGTCCTGGTCTTCTGTTTGCTGGAAGATTTCTGATTACAGTTTCCATTTCTGTGCTTGTGATGGGTCTGTTAAGATTTTCCATTTCTTCCTGGTTCAGTTTTGGAAAGTTTTACTTTTCTAAGAATGTGTTAATTTCTTCCAAGTTGTCCATTTTATTGGCGTATAGTTGCTGATAATATTCTCTTATGGTCCTTTGTATTTCTGTGTTGTCTTTTGTGATCTCTCCATTTTAATTTTTAATTTTGTTGATTTGATTTTTCTCCCTTTCTTTCTTGATGAATCTGGTTTGCCAATTTTACTTAACTTCTCAAAGAACCAGCTTTTTCTTTGTTGATTTTTTCTATGATCTCTTTTGTTTCTTTTACATTTATTTCTGCTGTAATTTTTAAGATTTATTTCCTTCCATTAACTCGGGGGTTCTTATTCCTTTTCTAGATGCCTTAATGTAGAGTTAGGTTATTTATTTGACTTTTTTTTCTTGTTTCTTGAGGTATGACTGTATTGCTATGAACCTTCCCCTTGGCACTGCTTTTACTGAGTCCCATAGGTTTTTGGTTGTTGTGCTTTCATTTTCATTCATTTCTATGCAGATTTTGATTTCTTTTCTGATTTCTTCTGTGATTTGTTGGTTATTCAGCAGCATGTTGTTCAGCCCCCATAAGTTGGACTTTTTAATAGATTTTCTCCTATAATTGAGATCTAATCTTACTGCATTGTGGTCAGAAAATATGCTTGGAATGATTTCAATTTTTTTGAATTTACCAAGGCTAGATGTAAAGCCCAGGGTGTGATCTATCCTGGAGAACGTTCCATGTGCACTTGAGAAAAAGGTGAAATTCATTGTTTTGGGGTGAGATGTCCTACAAATATCAATTAGGTCTAACTGGTCTATTGTATTATTTAAAGTTTGTGTTTCCTTGTTAATTTTCTGTTGAGTTGATCTATCCATAGGTGTAAGTAGGGTATTTAATTCTCCCACTATTATTGTGTTATTGTTAACTTCCCCTTTCATACTTGTTAACATTTGTCTTGCATATTGCAGTGCCCCTATGTTGGGTGCATATATATTTATAATTGTTTTATCGTCTTCTTGGATTGATCCTTTGATCATTATGTAGTGTCCTTCTTTGTCTCTTTTCACAGCCTTTGTTTTAAAGTCTATTTTATCAGATATGAGTATTTCTACTCCTGCTTTCTTTTGGTCTCTGTTTGTGTGGAACTTTTTCCAGCCCTTCACTTTCAGTCTGCATGTGTCCTCTGTTTTGAGGTGGGTCTCTTGTATACAACTTATATAGGGATCTTGTTTTTTTTTGTCCATTCAGCCAGTCTTTGTCTTTTGGTTGGGGCATTCAACCCATTTACATTTAAGGTAATTATTGTTAAGTATGATCCCATTTCCATTTACTTTATTGTTTTGGGTTCACATTTATACACCCTTTCTGTGGTTCCTGTCTAGAGAAGATCCTTCAGCATTTGTTGGAGAGCCGGTTTGGTGGTGCTGAATTCTCTGAGCTTTTGCTTGTCTGTAAAGCTTTTGATTTCTCCTTCATTTTTGAATGAGATCCTTTCTGGGTACAGTAATCTGGGTTATTTTCTTTCATCACTTTAAGTATGTCTTGCCATTCCCTCTGGCCTGAAGTGTTTCTATTGAAAGTTCAGCTGTTATCCTTAAGGGAATACCTTAAGGTTATTTGTTATTTGTTGTTTTTCCCTTGCTGCTTTTAATATGAGTTCTTTGTATTTCATCTTTGTTAGTTTGATTAATATGTGTCTTGTTGTGTTTCTCCTTGGATTTATCCTGTCTGGGTCTCTCTGGGTTTCTTGGACTTGGGTGACTATTTTCTTCCCCATTTTAGGGACGTTTTCAACTATTATCTCCTCAAATGTTTTCTCATGCTCTTTCTTTTTGTCTTCTTCTTCTGAGACTCCTATGATTCGAATGTTGGGGCATTTAACATTGTCCCAGAGGTCTCTGAAGTTGTCCTCATTTCTTTTAATTCTTTTTTTTTTCTTTTTTCTGCTGTTTCATTTATTTTCACCATTCTATCTTCCACCTCACTTATCCCATCTTCTGCCTCAGTTATTCTACTGTTGGTTGCCTCCAGAATGTTTTTTATCTCTTTTTTGCATTATTTATTAACTCCTTTTTATTTCTTCTAGGTCCTTGTAAAACCTTTCTTGCATTTTCTCAATTCTTGTCTCCAGGCTATTTATCTGTAACTCTATTTTGTTTTCAAATTTTTAGATCATTTGCACTATCATTACTTTGAATTTTTGTCAGGTAGATTCCCTATCTCTTCCTCTTTTGTTTGGTTTAGTGGGCATTTATCCTATTCCTTTACCTGCTGGGTATTTCTCTGCCTTTTCATCTTGTTTATATTGCTGTGTTTGGGGTGGCCTTTCCATATTCTGGCAGTTTATGTTTCCTCTTTACTGTGGAGTTTCCTTGTCACTGTGGGTGGGGTTGAACATGTGGTTTGTCAAGGTTTTCTGGTTAGGGAAGCTTGTGTCGGTGTTCTGGTGGGTGGAGCTGGATTTCTTCTCTCTAGAGTGCAATGAAGTGTCCAGTAATGAGTTTTGAGATGTCAATGGGTTTGGTGTGACTTGGGGCAGCCTGTATATTGAAGCTCAGGGCTATGTTCCTGTGTTTCTGGATAATTTGTGTGGTATGTCTTTCTCTGGAACTTGTTGGCCCTTGAATGGTGCTTGGTTTCAGTGTAGGTATGGAGGCATTTGATGAGCTCCTGTTGATTAATGTTCCCTGTAGTCAGGAGTTCTCTGGTGTTTTCAGAATTTGGACTTAAGCCTACTACCTCTGGTTTTCAGTCATATTCTTACAGTAGCCTCAAGATTTCTCCATCTATACTGCACCAATGATAAAACATCTAGGTTAATGATGGAAAGCTTTTCCACATTGAGGGACACCCAGAGAGGTACACAGAGTTACATGGAGGAGAGAAGAGGGAGGAGGGAGATAGAGGTGACCAGGAGGAGAAGAGGAGGAATCAAAAGAGGAAAGAGCAAGCTAGCCAGTAATCACTTTCCTATGTGCTCTCCACAGTCTGGACCCCTCAGAGATCTTCATGGAGTTACAGAGAAGAGAATAGGGAGGAAGGAGAGAGAGGTGGCCAGGAGGATAAAAGGGGGAATCAAAAGGAAAGAGACAGATCCAGCCAGTAATCAGTTCTATAATTGTTCTCCACAGCCTGAAACACACAAAGAGATTCACAGAGTTGGGTAGAGAAGAGAGGGGGGAGGGAGGAGATGGAAGAAACCTGGTGAAGAAAAAGGAGAGTCCAAAGGGGGAGAAAGCAATCCAGGCAGTAATCTCATTCCCAAGGAAAAATGGGTACTGAAGACTGGGTTCTTAAAGGTCCAAAATTGATAACAAATACCAAAAAGCAAAGATTAAAAATCTAGAGTTATGAAGTTTGCTTCAAAAATAGGGTCTTTCTTTGCAAAGTGATAGTAGGTTATAAAAATGAAAATTAAAGGAGTAATAGAGGACTAAAATATTAAAAAAAAAATTTTTTTAATGATAATAGTAAAAATATATCTAGGGCTTTCTGTGGTGTTGTGGATAGTGTGGGGTCATTTCATTTTCAGATAGTTCCTTGATCTGGCTTACACTTCTCAAGATCTATAGGCCCATTCCTGTGTAGTTGGTGCTAACTGCAGAGTTTTGATCAATTGCAACTGTCACTTCCAAAGCAGTTCCCTCTGTTTATTTTAGCTTCTGTTTGCTGTCCTCTTCAGTGTCTAATTTCCACCCTGACACAAGGGGGTGGTGGTGGTCACTTTTTTTAGGCTCACTTGTTCAGTCATGCTGTGGGGAGGGAGGAACACTGCAAACAAACATCACTGGCATCTATGGGGAGTGTCCCCAGTGTCTTGGCCACACTGGGTTTGCTCCCGCTCATGGCATGTGTGCTTTCCCAGTCTACACTGCTCAGGCTCTAGGTTGTTCTGCTGGAAACTGTCTGAGGCCGGCCATGTGTTGAGTGCACTTCCTAGGTCTATGTGGCTCATGTTCAGGTTCTCAGGTACTCCACAAAGGTGTAGACTTGATTGGACCTGCGTTTTGTGCCCTTCCCCAGTCCGAGCAGCTCAGGTGAACAGGTGTTTGGCAAGCTGTGACTTGTCACCTCCCCCATCCCAGATGCTAGGTTTTCTAGGTGTACAATGGGTGCGCCTTCTCAGGTTTGCTGTGTCTCCTCAGGGAGCTGATCTCTGGCTGCAACCCTCCTGGTGGATGTCGACCATCCAGAATCCCAAGGAGTCTTGGTTAGCAAGAAAGCCTGCTTGCAGTTTGGTAGATGATGCTTCTCTGTGGCCGTGAATGCCCCTTTCTGGCTCTGGCTGCCCTTGCCTGCCTGTCTCTGGTGGGGAATGGGCCGGTCCGGAGCTGGCTAGCTCTGCTCAGTCTTTCATTCTGTGAGTGGACCTGACAGTGTTTTAGGTTAAGTCTTTTCTCAGGATAGCTATCCCATAGTCTGGGTTGCTATTTCTAGTTAGTTCCCTCAGATTGCCCTCAGGGCATTCAGGCCCAGTCCTTACCCTAAACAATACAGCCTGCGCCTCCCTGTCCAGTCCCCACTTGCTAGTGACGGATGCAAGTGTCCGTGCTGCTTCTCTGCTGGGAGTTGCCTTAGGCACATAATCTGTGTGTTTAAATTATTTATTTATTTTTCCTCCCAGTTATGTTGTCCTCTGAGGTTCCAAGGTTCACCACAGATTCCCTGGTGAGAGCATTTCCTGGTGTTTGGAAACTTCTCTCTTTTTTAAGACTCCCTTCCGGGGATGGATCTCCATCCCTCCCTCTTTTGTCTCTTTTTTTATCTTTTATATATTATCCTACCTCCTTTCAAAGACAATGGACTGCCTTTCTGGGTGCCTAATGTCCTCTGGCAGCATTCAGAAGTTGTTTTGTGGAATTTGCTCAGAGTTCAAATGTTCTTTCGATGAATTTGTAGGGGAGAAAGTGGTCTCCCCATCCTATTCCTCTGCCATCTTAGGACCGTCCCCAATATGATACTCCTAAAATCCATGTTTATATATTTCTGAGAAGTGGGGTTATAGATGATTTTAACTTTTTTGTGTGCTTTTGTATGTTTTTAAAATTATTTTACTAAAAGGACAAGATTGCTTTGAAAACAGTAAAATATTTGGCATACATGTAAAAAAAAAGTTCTTTGCTTCTTTCCTTGTTTTTACTCCCCTTATGTGTTCATTCATACCTCCCTGCCTTTGCTCTCACTATTCCCCCTTTATTTTTATTCTTTTTATTTTATTTCTTTTTTATTATATTCACTGGTTTATTTTTTAGATTCCACATGTGATATTATACAGTATTTGTCTTTCTCTAACTTACTTCACTTAGTATAATAAGCTCCAAGTCAATGCATATTGTTGCATTTGGCAAGATTTCATTCTTTTTATAGCTGAGTAGTATCTCGTTGTATATTTGTGTGTGCAACAAAAAACTAAAAATAGAACTACCACATGACCCAGCAATTCCACTATTCCCCCTTTAAAAAATACTGTCCTCTCTTCATTTTATCTACTCACATTCCACCTTCAATACCTTTATTGAAAACTTTCTCTCCCCTGTAGCAAATTGAATCTGCTCACAGATGTTTACCCCTGGAAATAGAGTACAGATGGTAAAGGCTTAAAACTTAAAGGTAGCATTACAGATTCCTTGCTTTGAACACTGACTTTGGCTTTTATCAACGGTGTGAGCTTGCACATGTTAATTAACAATTTTAAGCATCATTCCCTCCAGTTGTTAAATGGATGATAATAGTAACTATTTCATAGAGTTGCTGTGTGTGCTGCATGCTCAGTCGTGTCTTGACTCTTTGTGACCCCATGGACTGTAGCCCACCATGCTCCTCTGTCCACAGTATTCTCCAGGTAATACTACCGAAGTAGACTGCTATTTCCTCCTCCAGGGGATTTTCCTAACCCAAGGATGAAATCTGAGTCTCCTGCATTGACAGGCAGATTATTTACCACTGAGCCACATTTGCTATAGGAGGATTAAAAGCTGAAATAAATATACCACAGAACCTGGCACATAATAAGCACTCAGTGTTACTGCATTCTGCTTGAGTAAATTTTATAATCCTCTTTTATCTCAGCTATGCCCAGCAAAATACACCTAAGGCAATTTTTCCTTTTTGATTAATTTATCTATTAGAATCCATCTTTCAGTCTAATTAAAACAAGATTCAGTGTGAAGAAATCTGTGAAATAATGGGCCTCACACCTCAACTAAAAAACCACTGAATTCCACATAAACAGGCAATCTATCATGTTTCCCTGCATTTATAGAGTTATCAACCAAGTTGGTCATTTTGAAATTTCTCAAAAAATTTCCTTTAAGAGCAATATTTTATTTGCAATTCCTTATCTATGTTCTCACACACTTTAAAAAAGCTAGAGATGAAGAAATAGTCTTATACTTTTTTTGAGGCTTGCTTGGTTTCTTGCTGCTGCTGCTAATCACTTCACTCGTGTCTGACTCTGTGCGACCCGAGATGACAGCCCACCAGGCTCACCTGTCCCTGGGATTCTCCAGGCAAGAACACTGGAGTGGGTTGTCATTTCCTTCTCCAATGCATGAAAGTAAAAAGTGAAATTGAATTCACTCAGTCGTGTCTGACTCCTAGCGACCCCATGGACTGCAGCCTTCCAGGCTCCTCTGTCCATGGGATTTTCCAGGCAAGAGTACTGGAGTGGGGTGCCATTGCCTTCTCTGAAACCAAAATTGAATGGATGCAGGTTCCAAGTTCTTTTTGTACTTTCATATTTTGTGCCAGTTTAGGAAGAGTCTAGATAATACTAGCTATGTTCAAGAAATGCTAGTCTGGTTGTAAAACTTTCAAATGATTAGCTTATGCACCTTTATGTTTTCTAAGAAAAATACACATTTTTAATAACCTGACTTTTCAAATATGCTGTGGTAATACTTAACTCTATGAAGAAACTAGGTTTTCCCTGAAACATGTTAAATTTAAATGAATCTTTACTATATACCTAAGGAATGCTTCATGTGAAGTTTTATGTAAGAGTATGTAAGATTATGTAAGAAGGGACTTTTCTAAAAATCAAGTCATAAAAAATACAAGCAATTATCAAATTGCTGATGGTGATA
>SJYT01019983.1:0-11195 GCA_006410635.1 Cephalophus harveyi | reverse complement strand
AAGAAACACTGACAGGGTTGGGGACTTTAAATATTTTAGATTTTATAGTAATCTTTCACACTGTACCTCTCCAGAAAAAAAAGAAAGAAATCCTTGAAGAATCCTTAGTCAGAAGTTGTACAGAAGAAACATTTGCCCTAAATAGAGTAATAAAATTAAAAATTATAACAAAATATTCTACAATATAGAATGAGTTTTGGTCTCTAACAGAGAAAACCTTAACCTCTTCAAGGCTGAGGGAGCTGTTTTGCAAGGGATGCATGACACATTGCTGTAGTACATGAATGTTTCCACAAGGGGGCAGAAGAACAATACAGTTCGATATATATATATTTTAAATTCCAAGCTAGAATTCTTGCTCTGCAGCTTAATTTTACCAGCTACAAAATTATTACTATCAATACTCTTAAGCTGTAACATCTCAATGTGTTCATTCAACTACCTCAGATTTCATTCTAAAACATCCTGTATTATTGGTAAAACTGACAAAACGTGACAACAGTAGAAATATACACATACATTGTTGTTCTTCAAGTCAATAAGTTGTGTCCGACTCTTTGCGACCTCATGGATTGCAGCATGCCAGGCTCGTCTGTCCTCCATTATCTCCTGGAGTCTGCTCAAACTCATGTCCATTGAGTCAGTGATGCTATACAACCATCTCATCCTCTCTCTCCCTCTTCTCCTCCTGCCTTCAATCTTTCCGAGCATCAGGGTCTTTTCCAGTGAGTTGGCTCTTTACATCAGGTGGCCAAAGTATTGGAGCTTCAGCTTCAGCATCAGTCCTTCCAATGAATATTCAGGACTGATTTCCTTTAGGATTAACTGGTTGGATTTCCTTGCAGCCCAGGGGACTCTCAAGCGTCTTCTGCAGTGTACCACAGTTCGAAAGCATCATTTTTTCAGCACTCAGCCTTCTTTATGGTACTCTCACATCCATACGTGACTACTGGAAAAACCATAGCTTGACTATCCACACCTTTGTTGGCAAAGTGATGTATCTGCTTTTTAACAGCTGTCTAGGTTTGTCATAGCTTTCCTTAGAAGAAGCAAGCATCTTTTAATTTTGTGGCATCATCTTCAGTAATTTTGGAGCCCAAGAAAAAAAGTCTGTCACAGTTTCCATTGTTTCTCCGTCTATTTGCCATGAAGTGACAGGACTGGATACCATGATCTTAGTTTTTTGAAGGTTGAGGTTCAAGTCAGCTCTTCACTCTCCTTTTTCACCTTCATCAAGAGCTCTAGTTCTTCCTCACTTTCTGCCACTAGAGTGGTATCATCTTCATAGCTGAAGTTGTTAATATTTCTCCCAGAAAGCTTGATTTCAGTTTGCAGTTCATCCAGCCTGGCATTTCCCATGATGTACTTTGCACGTAAGGAGACTTGTCATACTCCTTTCCCCATTTTGAACCAGTCAGTCATTCCATATCCTGTTCTAACCAGCAAACACATCCATAACTGAGCATCATTTCTGCTTTGGTTCAGCCTCTTCATTCTTTTTGGAGCTATTTCTCCACTGTTCCCCAGTAGCATACTGGACACCTTCTGACCTGGGGCGGGGGGAGGGTGGCTCATCTTCTGGTGTCATATATTTTTGCCTTTTCATACCATTCATTTGGTTCTCAGGGCAAGAATACTGGAGTGGTTTGCCATCCCCTCCTCCAGTGGACCACGATTTGTTAGAACTCTTCACTATGACCCGTCCATCTTGGCCCTACACAGTATGACTCATAGCTTCATTGAGTTACTCAAGCCCCCTCACCACAACAAGGCTGTGATCCATGAAGGGGACACATCTGTATTATTTTCTTTTTCTTGGACTTTTGAAAGCCACAGCTTTGATATGAGCATATTTTTGCTTTTGTTTTGTTTTCTTTATTCATTCAATAGTCTTTAAGAATGGGTCCTTCACCAACATATCTCAGAAAGATACCATCAGAGTAGAAGAAATCAGATGAAATCAAAGAAACTTAGCATGTCTGACCTCTGAGAAGGCTTTAGTCATCACCTGGTCCAAATCTCTTATGTTATCAGTGGAGAAACTGGCATCCTGAAAATAACATGCCCAAATGCACATGTTATGTTAAAGTCAGAGGCAAGACTAGAAGGCATATATCCTAAAAACCATATCAGTGTAGTAACAATCAGAAAATGCTTAAGGTTTGATGGTGTGAAGATGTCATCTAGAAGGGTTAATAATTCTGACCTCTCTCTCTGGGCCATATCTCAAAGGCCCAACTCTGTCATTGCAGTGTCAAGTGGCATGTACAGCATGGTCTAGGATAGAGTTTACATCTTAATTCCCACATACATGTCATTTTGCCATTTCAGAGCCCAGATTCTCCAGATGGCCTTAGCAAAATCAATCGTGATCCTTCTCAACTTGATCTGAGAGGAGCATCTCTCCTATGTCAAGAGTAGGGTAAAAGTGATCATTTCCCACTAAGTGCTATTCAACAGAGAGATACAGAGGCTCAGAATGATAAAGAACCTTAGAAATATTCTAGATGGAGATTTCACTAAACCAGCCATTAAATGGTGGACAGGCTCTTACCCAGTTTCTTTTCATTAGCTTTGAGGCAGCAAGCTTAGCATGAATGCTAGCAGTCAGTAACAATATCTATATAGTCAAAGTTTTAAAAATGTGCTGAGAAAATTGGTCATGCACATATAACACGATTTACAGTGCTTTTTCAATCATTAAAGCATTTTTATGAAAAAGCTGTAAAAGATACTTAATATTCACCTTTTTTAAAAGATACTTAACAGTCAACTTTTGTTGTCAGTTCCCAATCCTCACCTCAATATAGCCTTTGCTAACACATAAGTACACTTCACTGACTTTTGCTTGAGGGAGAGATTATATGCTGAAAACAAACTTATAATGAAAATACTGTTTTCTTGGGTCTTTGAACTTTCTTAGCATCAGCCTGCAGAACCCCATCCCCCCCATAATTTTCCTTTCCCCTGCCAGTCACTCGTCCACACATCCAACCCTGGATGTTCTCAAATACACAGGCCACCAATTCCTGTGCTCTCTGAGGAGTACAAGAGAAAAACCATCCCATTCTGGCATCCCCTAGTGACGATGCCAATACTCCTCTTTGAATACTATATATTCTTTTTTTCTTTCTTATTTTTCCAAATGAAGTAGTAGATGCATTTATCAGCCCCTTACTTTTCTTTCTATAGTTTTATTTTATGCATTTGTATCCCTAAACATTATCTTCTTTAATTTTGCAGGCTCTCTTTTCTCCATATCCTCACTCCTCAGGGTGAACCCCACAGTTGTGATATCCCTCCCACGTATGGGTCATTGCACCAAAGGTGTTTTGGCTAGACCACATTTCTGGCCCTCCTACCTGTCTTGATGTGGCATTTTCTTTATATCCTTAGTTGTAGAAAATCTGTTTTGCGAGTGTTCATGTCATTCTTAGACATGGTTGTTCTATATATAGCTGAAGTTTTGTTGTGTCTATTTGAGGAAGTGAGCTCAGGATCTTTCTACTCTTGTAACTTGATCTGGGCCCTACTTGGGAATTATTTTGCCTGGTTTTCTACTGGATTGTCTGTGAATTTTTAAAATATAGCCCTCATATATTGCAGACACTAATCCATTGTCAGTTATATGTGTTGCAATTTTTCCTCCTACTTTATGCTTTGTCTTTTAGTTTTACTCATGGGTCTTGAAAGAACAGTGTGCTTAACCTTAATATGCTTGATTTTAAAACATTTTCTTTGTAGCGTTTTCTTTCTATATATTAAGATAGTTTTCTGCTCCCAAAGACTTAATGTTATTACCTTTCCTTCTAAACAGCTTAATAGTTTTCCTAGTCATATGAAGTCTAGATATATCAGGAATTGATTTGTATTTCATCTCTGGTCTCTCTTTCCTGTACTGCTTGTCTATTTCTTTGAAAATATCCCAAGTATTTTAATTGCCATAGCTTCATAAAATCTCTTGAAATCTAGTGAGGCAACACCTTCCCACATCTTGGACTATTTTGGGGGTCATAATTTTCAAAATAGCTTTTTACACATTAGCTTCTCAAGTTCCCCAAAAAGGAAAGGTATGGATTTTGACTTTAATTTTATTGTCTTTATTAATCAAATGGGAAAAACTTATATCTTTACAGTACAACTTATATCTTTATAATACCTTTACAAACTTTTAGAGCTTTCTAATCCATAAACATGGTGCTTCTCACCATTTACTTAGATTTATTTAATGCCTTTCAGTAAAATTAATACAACTTTCTCTTCAAAAATCTAGCAGAGTTTGGAGCAAGAACTCCTGGGTAATCTATAATTGTTGATGATTTTATAACTAGTACCATTTTTATTTTCTAACTCTGAATAGCTGGAAGATAATAAATACTTTTTATGTGTATTGACCATGCATCCCAACACTTTGAAAAATCATATTAATTCCAACAAGGTATCTGCATATATTCTGGATTTTGTATATAAATCATCCTATTGCAATTATTTGCGATAGCATTTTTTCTAATCCTGAATTTTTTACTGCCTTACTGTACTGACTCAGACATTGAAGAGAAAGTGAAAGTGCAAGTCTTTGAGTCACGTCTGACTGTAGCCCACCAGGCTCCTCTATCCATGGAATTCTCCTGGCAAGAATACTGGAGTGCATAGCCATTCCCTGTTGCAGGGGATCTTCCCAACCCAGGTATCTAACCCGGGTCTTCTGCCTTACAAGCAAACACTTTACGATCTGAGGCACCAGGGAAATCATACTCAAATATTTGTTGTTGATGTTCAGTCGATTAGTTGTGTCTGACTCTTTGCAACCTCATGGACTGCAGGATGCCAGGCTTCCCTGTCCTTAACCATCTCCCAGAGCTTGCTCAAACTCACATCCACTGAGTCTGTGATGCCATTCAACCATCTCATCCTCTGTCATCTCCTTCTCCTCCTGCCTTCAATTTTTACCTGCATCAGGGTCTTTTCTAATGTGTCAGCTCTTCATATCAGGCGGCCAAAGTATTGGAATTTGAGCTTCAGCATCAGTTCTTCCAATGAATATTCAGGCTTGATTTCCTTTATGATTGACTGATTGGATCTCCTTGCAGTCCAAGGGACTCTCAAGAGTCTTCTCCAACACCACAGTTCAAAAGCATCAATTCTTTGGTGTTCAGCCTTCTTTATGGTCCAGCTATCACATCCATGCATGACTACTGGAAAAAACCATAGCTTTGACTATACAGACCTTTGTCAGCAAAGTAATGCCTCTGCTTTTAAATATTCTGTTTAGGTTGGTCACAGCTTTCCTCAAAGGAGCAAGCATCTTATAATTTCATGTCTCCAACACCACAGTTCAAAAGCATCAATTCTTTGGTGTTCAGCCTTCTTTATGGTCCAGCTATCACATCCATGCATGACTACTGGAAAAAACCATAGCTTTGACTATACAGACCTTTGTCAGCAAAGTAATGCCTCTGCTTTTAAATATTCTGTTTAGGTTGGTCACAGCTTTCCTCAAAGGAGCAAGCATCTTATAATTTCATGGCTGCAGTCACAATCTGCAATGATTTTGGAGCCCAAGAAAAGATAGTCTCTCACTGTTTCCATTGTTTCCCGATCTATTTGTCATGAAGTGATGGGACCAGATGCCGTGATCTTTTTTTTTTTTTTTTAATGTTGAATTTTAAGCCAGCTTTTCAAGCTCCTCTTTCACTTTCATCAAGGGGCACTTCAGTTCTTCTCCCATAAGGGTGGTGTCATCTGCTTTTCTGAGGTTATTGGTATTTCTCTCAGCAATCTTGATTACAGTTTGTGATTCCACCAGCCTAGCATTTCTGATGATGTACTCTGCATATAAGTAAATAAGCAGGGTGACAATATACAGCCTTGACTTACTCCTTTTCCTATTTGGAACCAGTCTGTTGTTCCACGTCTGGTTCTATGTGTTCCTTCTTGATGTGCATGCAGATTTCTCAGGAGTCAGGTCAGGTGGTCTGGTATTCCCATCTCTTTAAGAATTTTCCACAGTTTGTTGCAATCCACACAGTCTGTGGGCAGGATTCCCTTAGAAAAAAATGGAGTAACCATCATGGTCAACAAAAGAGTCAGAAATGCAGTACTTAAATGCAATCTCAAAAATGACAGAATGATCTCTGTTCATTTCCAAGGCAAACTACTCAATATCACGGTAATCCAAGCCTATGCCCCGACTAGTAATGCTAAAGAAGCTGAGGTTGAATGGTTCTATGAAGACCTACAAGACCTGTGAGAAATAATACCCAAAAAAGATGTCCTTTTCATTATAGGGGACTGGAATATAAAAGTAGAAAGTCAAGAAACACCTGGAGTAACAGGCAAATTTGGCCTTGGAGTACAGAATGAAGCAGGGCAAAGGCTAACAGAGTTCTGCCAAGTGAAAGCACTGGTCATAGCAAACACCCTATTCTAACAACACAAGAGAAGACTCTACATATGGACATCACCAGATGGTCAACAACAAAATCAGGTTGATTATATCCTTTGAAGCCAAAGAAGGAGAAGCTCTATATAGTCAGCAAAAACAAGACCAAGAGCAGACTGTGGCTCAGATCATTAATTCCTTATTGCCAAATTCAGACTTAAAATGAAGAAAGTGGGGAAAACCACTAGACCATTCTGATATGACCTAAATCAAATCCCTTATGACTATACAGTGGAAAAGAGAAATAGATTTAAGGGGCTAGATCTGATAGACAGAGTGCCTGATAAACTATGGACAGAGGTTCATGACATTGTACAGAAGACAGGGAGCAAGACCATCCCCAATAGAAGGAAATGCAAAGAAGTAAAATGGCTGTCTGATGAGGCCTTACAAATAGCTGTGAAAAGATGAGAAGTGGAAAACAAAGGAGGAAAGAAAAGATATACCTGAAACACCTGGAGTAACAGGCAAATTTGGCCTTGGAGTACAGAATGAAGCAGGGCAAAGGCTAACAGAGTTCTGCCAAGTGAAAGCACTGGTCATAGCAAACACCCTATTCTAACAACACAAGAGAAGACTCTACATATGGACATCACCAGATGGTCAACAACAAAATCAGGTTGATTATATCCTTTGAAGCCAAAGAAGGAGAAGCTCTATATAGTCAGCAAAAACAAGACCAAGAGCAGACTGTGGCTCAGATCATTAATTCCTTATTGCCAAATTCAGACTTAAAATGAAGAAAGTGGGGAAAACCACTAGACCATTCTGATATGACCTAAATCAAATCCCTTATGACTATACAGTGGAAAAGAGAAATAGATTTAAGGGGCTAGATCTGATAGACAGAGTGCCTGATAAACTATGGACAGAGGTTCATGACATTGTACAGAAGACAGGGAGCAAGACCATCCCCAATAGAAGGAAATGCAAAGAAGTAAAATGGCTGTCTGATGAGGCCTTACAAATAGCTGTGAAAAGATGAGAAGTGGAAAACAAAGGAGGAAAGAAAAGATATACCCAATTGAAGTCAGAGTTCCAAAGAATAGCAAGGAGAGATAAGAAAGCTTTCCTTATTGATCAATGCAAAGAAATAGAGGAAAACAATAGAATGAGAAAGACTAGAGATCTCTTCAAGAAAATTGGAGATACCAAGGGAACATTTCGTGCAAACATGGGATCTGAAAAGGACAGAAATGGTATGGAGCTAACAGAAGCAGAAGATATTAAGAAGAGGTAGCAAGAATACACAGAAGAACTGTACAAAAAAATGTCTTCACAACCCAGATAATCATGAAGGTGTGATCATTCACACTCACCTAGAGCCGGATATCCTGGAATGTGAAGTCAGGTGGGCCTCAGGAAGCATCAGTACAAGCAAAGCCAGTGGAGGTGATGGAATTCCCGTTGAGCTATTTCAAATGCTAAAAGATGATGCTATGAAAGTGTGGCTCTCAATATGTCAGCAAATTTGGAAAACACAGCAGTGGCCACAGGACTGGGAAAGGTCAGTTTTCATTCCAATCCCAAAGAAAGGTAATGCCAAAGAATGCTCAAACTACTGTACAATTGCACTCATCTCACACACTAGCAAAGTAATACTCAAAATTCTCCAAGCCAGGCTTCAGCAATATGTGAACTGTGAACTTCCAAATGTTCAAGCTGTTTTAGAAAAGGCAGGGGAACCAGAGATAAAATTGTCAACATCTGCTGGATCATAGAAAAAGCAATAGAGTTCCAGAGAAAAACATCTATTTATGCTTTATTGACTATGCCAAAGCCTTTGACTGTGTGGATCACAATAAATGGTGGAAAATTCTGAGAGATGGGAATACCAGACCACCTGACCTGCCTCTTGAGAAACCTGTATACAGGTCAGGAAATAACAGAACTGGACATGGAACAATAGACTGGTTCCAAATAGGAAAAGGAGTATGTCAAGGCTGTATTGTCACTCTGCTTATTTAACTTATATGCAGAGTACATCCTGAGAAACACTTGGCTGGAGGAAGCACAAGCTGGAATCAAGATTGCCGGGATAAATATCAATAACCTCAGATGTGCAGATGACAGCACCCTATGGCAGAAAGTGAAGAAGAACTAAAGAGCCTCTTGATGAAAGTGAAAGTGGAAAGTGAAAAAGTTCGCTTAAAGCTCAACATTCAGAAAACTAAGATCATGGCATCTGGTCCCATCACTTCATGGCAAGTAGATGGGGAAATAGTGGAAACAGTGGCTGACATTATTTTTCTGGGCTCCAAAATCACTGCAGATGGTGATTGCAGCCATGAAATTAAAGACGCTTGCTCCTTGGAAGGAAAGTTATGAACAATCTAAATCTAGACAGCATATTAAAAAGCAGAGACATTATTTTGCCAACAAAAGTCCATCTAGTCAAGGCTATGTTTTTTCCAGTGGTCATGTATGGATGTTAGAGTTGGAGTATAAAGAAATCTGAGTGCTGAAGAATTGATGCTTTTGAACTGTGGTGTACAATCTAAATCTAGACAGCATATTAAAAAGCAGAGACATTATTTTGCCAACAAAAGTCCATCTAGTCAAGGCTATGTTTTTTCCAGTGGTCATGTATGGATGTTAGAGTTGGAGTATAAAGAAATCTGAGTGCTGAAGAATTGATGCTTTTGAACTGTGGTGTTGGAGAAGACTCTTGAAAGTCCCTTGGCCTGCAAAGAGATCCAATCTGTCCATCCTAAAGGAGATTAGTCCTTGGTGTCCATTGGAGGGACTGATGTTGAAACTGAAACTCCAATACTTTGACCACCTGATATGGAGAGCTGACTCATTTGAGAAGATCCTTTACTGTGAAACATTGAGGGCAGGAGGAGAAGGGGACAACAGAGGATGAGACTGTTAGATGGCATCACCAACACAATGGACATGGGTTTGGGTTGACTCTGGGAGTTGGTGATGGACAGGGAGGCCTGGCGTGCTGTGTTTCATGGGGTTGCAAAGAGTCAGACACTACTGAGAGACTGAACTGAACTGAACACAGTCAAAATTTTGGCACAATCAATAAAGCAGAATTAAATGTTTCTCTGGATCTCTTCTCCTGCTTTTATGATCCAACAGATGTTAGAAATTTGATCTCTTGTTCCTCTGCCTTTTCTAAATCCCATTCAAACATCGGAAGTTCTCAGTTCACATGCTGTTGAAGCCTAGCTTGAAGAATTTTGAGCATTATTTTGCTAGCATATGAGATCAGTGCAATTGTGTGGGAGCTTGAGCATTCTTTGACATTGCCTTTCTTTGGGATTGAAATGAAGACTGACCTTTTCTACTCCTGTGGTCACTGCTGAGTCTTCCAAATTTACTTGCATACTGAGTGCAGCACTTTCATAGCATCATCATTTGGGATTTGAAATAGCTCAGCTGGAATTTCATCACCTCCTCTAGCTTTGTTCATAGTGGTGCTTTCTAAGGCCCACTTGACTTCACATTCCAGGATGTCTGACTCTAGGTGAGTGACCCACACCATCTCTGGGTCATTAAGATATTTTTTGTATAGTTCAGATGTCAGTTACAGTGTTAAATAGAAGCAGTAATAGTGGGGAACCTTTTGACATTCTGGATTTTAAATGGAAATTTTTCATGACTTCACTCTTAAGTATGATACTTTCTGTGATTCTTTCATAGGTACCCTTTTTCAGGCTAATACAGATCTCTTCTATTCTTACTTTGCTAAAGTTTTCTTTTTAATAATGTATCAATATTGTAGTTTATCAAACTTTTTGTCTGTAGTATGGAGATTGTCATGTTATTTTCATATTTAATAAGTAAACGTGGTAAGTTAATTGATTTCTGAGCATAACATCATCCTTATGTTCCTGGGGTAAACCAAGTTTTGTCATTTAAGAAATACTGCTGGATTCATTTTGCTACGATTTTGTTAATGATCACTGCATCTATGTTCATGAGAATGTTGTCCTGTAATTTTCCTTATTACACCATCCTTGCTCACTTTTGGTTTTAAAGTTTTCTTGGTTTGATTATATGAGTTGATAATTCTTTTTCTATAATTGAGGGGTTCGTGTGAAATTGGAAATTATTCCTTATTTCTTTCAAAGAAATGTTGATAAAGCTAACACTGGTACACATGTCAAAGAGTTTCTCTATGATATTTTCCTAGAGGAGACATTGAGGTTTAATTGTAATGATCATATTTTTCCTTTTCTGTCTCACATACAGGGTTATCATCACCATCTTTCTAAATTCCATATATTCTATACAGTCAACAAAAACAAGACCAGGAGCTGACTGTGGCTCACATCATGAACTCCTTATTACCAAATTCAGACTCAAATTGAAGAAAGTAGGGAAAACCACTAGACCATTCAGGTATGACCTAAATCAAATCCCTTATGATTATATAGTGGAAGTGAGAAATGGATTTAAGGGCCTAGATCTGATAGAGTGCCTGATGAACTATGGAATGAGGTTCGTGACATTGTACGGGAGACAGGGATCAAGACCATCCCCATGGAAAAGAAATGAAAAAAAGCAAAATGGCTGTCTGGGGAGGCCTTACAAATAGCTGTGAAAAGAAGAGAGGCGAAAAGCAAAGGAGAAAAGGAAAGATATAAGCACCTGAATGCAGAGTTCCAAAGAATAGCAAGAAGAGATAAGAAAGCCTTCTTCAGCGATCAATGCAAAGAAATAGAGGAAAACAACAGAATGGGAAAGACTAGAGATCTCTTCAAGAAAATTAGAGATACCAAGGGAACATTTCATGCAA
>SJYT01019976.1:437237-462861 GCA_006410635.1 Cephalophus harveyi | reverse complement strand
AGTGAACTCCGAGCGATGGTAATGAACAGGGAGGCCTGGCGTGCTGCGATTCATGGGGTCACAAAGAGTCGACACGACTGAGCGACTGAACTGAACTGAACTGAACTGAACAGAATCTGATCAATTTAGCTCATGGGATAAGCAAAGAAATTGCAATCAACAGTGATATCATAAAAGAATATAAGATATTACTAAAGTATTGTAAAAGTACTAAGTATTTTCAGAACACACAAAGGTAATGTCATCTTATAGTATATTTTCATGACTAGATGCCACAAAAGATAAGAAATAGAAGGAAATAATTTGAGCACTTAGGGTGGAATTCAAAGAGAAAAAGAAAGAATAATATAGATTTGAAAAGTTAAAGACAATTATCCAACATTAATCTTGGCATTGAAATGTTAGCCATGTTTAGATATTTCATTTCTAACTCCCTAACACAGGATTTGGCACATATTCAGTGCTCAGAAATTTATTTATTAATTGTTTTCAAGAAAATGATGTGCTTTCATCAGCAGCATGTCAGAGTAAATATGTTCTATCTTTATGAGATAAAATAAGAAAATTTTCTTCATTGTTACAAAAACTCTATTAGAGAGTAACAGGGATAAAGTGAGAATTAAATAGAATGGAATTAACCCTGGCAATAAGGCTGAGGTCTTGGAGCTGATTTCTGCATTTTTAGGTTTCTTTCATTTCTTTTTTCTACATGTGAACTTCTTGTTTTCTATTTCCAACCTGAAATCTAAGTACTAGATATGTTTCCAAATATGAGAAGACAAAATTGTAGAGATTGTGGAGAAAAGGATGTCTCTTACACTGTTAGTGGGAAGGCAAATTGATACAGTCAATTTGGAGAACAGTATGGAGATGCCTTAAAAAAAACAAAAAAGAACAAATTGTTAGCCATATTGTTTTTCTGGTGTCTGTAATAATTCCCTACTCTTCTCCATCCCAGACAGAAAGAGGATTTCCTGGGATCCAGGATTGCAAAGTACAGAAATAGAACAGTGTCCAGTGTCTTTGGTTTTCATGGGCAAGAGTATATTTAAGGTCTACGAAGATTCACAACTGAAAAGGAAAAAAAAAATGCTAAAGTGAGTTGGCATTCAGGGCAAAGTGAAAGCTTTGTAGTTGTTGTTTAGTCACTAAGTCACATCTAACTCTATGACCCCATGGACTGTAGCCCACCAGGTTCCTCTGTCCATGGGGCTTCCAAAGCTAGAACAGTGGTGTGGGTTGTCATTTCCTTCTCCAAAAGATCTTCCCTATCCCCAGGAATCAAACCTGCTTCTGCGTGCATCTCCTGCACTGCAGGTAGGTTCTTTACTGCTAGCCACCAGGGATGCCCTAAGTGACTGTTTAAAGGGTATTTAAATAGAAGAATTGATCAAAACTATTCAATATCCCTGACTTCAAACTATACTACAAAGCCACAGTCATCAAGACAGTATGGTTCTGCCACAAAACAGAAATATAGACCAATGGAACAAGATGGAAAGCCCAGGAATAAATCCTCACACCTATGGGTACCTAATATTTGACAAAGGAGGAAAAAATATACAATGGAGAAAAGAGTCTCTTCAACAAGTGATGCTGGGAAAACAGTTCAACTATGTGTAAAGAAATGACATTAGAACACTTCCTAACACCTACACAAAAATAAATTCAAAATGGATTAAAGATGTAAATGTAAGACCAGAAACTATAAAACTCTTAGAAGAAAGCATAGGCAGAACACTCTGTGACATAAACCACAGCAACATCTTCTACAACCCACTTCCTAGAATAATGAATATAAAAACAAAAATAAACAAATAGGACCTAATTAAATATAAAAGCTTTTGTACAATGAGGGAAACTATAAGCAAGGTAAAGAGACTACACTCAGAATAGGATAAATTAATAACAAGTGAAACAACTGATAAAGAATTAATCTCCAAAATATATAAGCAGCTTGTGCAGTTCAATAAAAAAAACAAAAATATGGACAGGAATCTTAAACAGATATTTCTTCAAGAAGACATACAGATGGTTAATGAACACATTAAAAGATGCTCAACATCACTCATTTTTAGAGAAATGAAAATCAAAACTACAATATGGTATCATTTCACACCAGTCAAAATTGCCATCATTAAAAAGTCTAGAAACAATAAATGCTGGAGAGGTTGTGGAGAAAAGGATGCCTCTTACACTGTTAGTGGGAAGGCAAATTGATACCGTCACTATGGAGAACAGTATGGAGATTTCTTAGAAAAAACTAGGAATAAAGCTGTTATAACAATCATCAATCCCACTACTGGGCATATACACTGAGGAAGCTCGAATAGAAAAACACTTCTGTACCACAGTGTTCATTGCAACACTACTTACAATAGCTAATACATGGAAACAACTTAGATGTCCATAGACAGATGAATGGATAAGGAAGCTCTTGTACATATACACAATGGAATATTAGTCACCTATAAAAAAGAACATTTTTGAGTTAGTTCTAATGAAGTGGATGAACCTAGAAGTTATTATACAGAGTGAAGTATATCAAAAAGAGAAAGACAAATATCATATATTAACACAAATACATGGAATCTAGAAAGACAGTATCAACACTTCTACTTGCAGGGTAGTAAAGGAGACACAGATATTTTGGACATGGTGTGGGAAGGAGATGGTGGGATGATATAAGAGAATAGCATTAAGTCATAGGCATTATCATGTGGAAAACAGATAGCCAGTGGGAGTTCGACATATGATTCAGGGAACCCAAAGCCAGTGCCCTGTTATAGCCTAGAGGGGTGGGAAAGGAAGAAGTGTGGGAAGGGGTGTTCAAGAGGGTGGGGATACACGTATACCTAATGCTGATTCATGTTGATATATGGCAAAAAACTATAACAATATTGTAAACTAATTATCCTCTAACTAAGATAAAAAATAGAATATGCAAAACTATGATTGATAGATATAGATATGCAGAAAGAAAGAAAAATTAAGAATCAAAGGAGGTTTAATGTTAA
Organism: Cephalophus harveyi; assembly: GCA_006410635.1. Taxonomy (NCBI): domain Eukaryota; kingdom Metazoa; phylum Chordata; class Mammalia; order Artiodactyla; family Bovidae; genus Cephalophus; species Cephalophus harveyi. Next base: position 459,844 of record SJYT01019976.1, on the reverse strand, counting down.
CCTAGAAATAAAATCCTTCAGGATGTAGAGAGTTCATTGTGAAACACAAGACTGAAAGTAGAATATATGGTAGGGGTAGGCATATGTACAATTCCTTTACTGTATTCTATTAAAATTCTTAGTTTGTTTATTTATTTTTCAAATTTCCCCTGACCAGTGCAGCACAATCTTTAGGGACTATACAGCTTGAAGTTTCTTTTGAAAAATGTGTCAGATTTTTGTTTCCATAGTAGGAAAACAGACTAATCAAAGCCTAACTCAGAATTCTGTGAGGATTATTTTGTCTGGATCAGTTCAGTTCCATTCGATTCAATTACTTAGCAGTTCAGTCACTTAGTCATGTATGACTCTTTGTAACGCCATGGACTGCAGCACAACAGGCTGCCCTGTCCATCACCAAATCCCAGAGGTTGCTCAAACTCATATTCATCAAGTCAGTGATGCCATCCAATCATAACGTCCTGTGCCATTTCCTTCTCCCCCTACTTCAATCTTTCCCAGCATCAGGGTCTATTCCAACGAGTCAGTTCTTCTCATCAGGTGGCCAAAAGATTGGAGCTTCAGCTTCAGCATCAGTCCTTCCAATGAATATTCAGGACTGATTTCCTTTAGAATGGACTGGTTGGATCTCCTTGCAGTCCAAGAGACTCTCAAGAGTCTTCTTCAATACCACAGCTCAAAAGCATCAATTTTTCAGCACTCAGCTTTCTTTATCATCCAACTCTCACATCCATGCATGACTACTGGAAAAACTGTAGATTTGACTACACGGACCATTGTTGGCATAGTAATGTCTCAACTTTTTAATATGATGTATAGTGTGGTCATAGCTTTTCTTCAAGGAACAACTGTCTTTTAATTTCATGGCTGCAGTCACCATCTGCAGTGATTTTGGAGTCCAAGAAAAGAAAGTTTGTCACTGTGTCCATCGTTTCCCTATCTATTTGTCTTGAAGTGATGGGACCAGATGCCATGATCTTAGTTTTTTGAATGTTGAGCTTTAAGCCAGCTTTTTCACTGTCCTCTTTCACTTTCATCAAGAGGCTGTTCATTTTCCTCTTCATTTTTTGCCATACTCATGGTGTCATCTGCATATCTGAGGTTATTCATATTTCTCCTGTCAATCTTGCTTCCAGCTTGTGCTTCATCCAGCCTGGCATTTCTCATGATGTACTCTGTATATAGGTTAAATAAGCAGGGTGATAATATACAGCCTTAACATAATCCATTTCCAATTTGGAACTAGTCCGTTGTTCCATGTTAAATTCTAACGGTTGCTTCTTGACCTGCATATAGATTTCTTAGGAGGCAGGCAAGGTGGTCTGGTATTCCCACATATTTAAGAATTTTTTATGGTTTAGTCAAAGGCTTTGGCGTATTCAATAAAGCAGTAGTTGTTGAACTATGGTGTCGAAAAAGACTCTTGAAAATCCCTTGGACTACAAGGAGGTCAAATCAATGAATCCTAAAGGAAATCAGTCCTGAATATTCACTGGAAGGACTGATGCTAAAGCTGAAGCTCCCATACTTTGGCCACCTGATGTGAAGAACTGACTCATTGGAAAAGACCCTGATGCTAACAAAGATTGAAGGCAGGAGGAGAAGGGGATGACAGAGGATGAGATGATTGGATGGCATTACCAACTTGATGCACATGAGTCTGAGCAAACTCTGGGAGTTGATGATGGACAGGGAAGATTGGAGTACTGCATTTCATGGGGTTGCAGAGTTGGAAACAATGTTTTTTTCCAGTGGTCATGTATGGATGTGAGAGTTGTACTGTGAAGAAAGCTGACTGCTGAAGAATTGATGCTTTTGAACTGTGGTGCTAGAGAAGACTCTTGAGAGTCCCTTGGACTGCAAGGAGATCCAACTAGTCCATTCTAAAGGAAATCATTCCTGGGTGTTCATTAGAAGGACTGATGCTAAAGCTGAAACTCCAATACTTTGGCCACCTTATGCGAAGAGTTGACTCATTGGAAAAGACTCTGATGCTGGGAGGGATTGGGGGCAGGAGGAGAAGGGGATGACAGAGGATGAGATGGCTGATGGAAATACCAACTCAACAGACATGAGTTTGAGTGAACTCTTGGCGTTTGTGACGGACAAGGAGGCCTGGCGTGCTGCGATTCATGGGGTCACAATGAGTCAGACATGACTGAGCAACTGAACTGAACTGAACTGGAGTGACTGAACTGAACTGAGATGTTTTTCTGGAACTCTCTTGATTTTTCGATTATCCAGTGGATGCTGGCAATTTGATCTCTGATTCCTCTCCCTTTTCTAAATCCAGCTTGAACATCTGGAACTTTTCAATTCATATACTGTTGAAAGCTGGCTTGGAGAATTTTGAGCATTACTTTACTAGCATGTGAGATGAGTGCAATTGTACAGTAGTTTTAACATTCTTTGGCATTGCCTTTCTTTGGGATTGGAATGAAAACTGACCTTTTCAAGTCCTGTGGCCACTGATGAGCTTTCCAAATTTGCTGGCATAGTGAATGCAGCACTTCCACAGCATCATCTTTTTGGACTTGAAATAGCTCAGCTGGAATTCCATCACCTCCACTAGCTTTGTTCATAGTGATGCTGTCTAAGACCCACTTGACTTTGGACTTCAGGATGTCTGGTTCTAGGTGAGTGATAATACCATCATGTTTATCTGGTTTATGAAGATCTTTATTGTATAGTTCTTCTGTGTTTTTTTCCACCTTTTCTTAATACTTTCTGCTTTGGTTAGGTATATACCATTTCTGTCCTTTATTGTGCCTATCTTTGCATGAAATGTTCCCCTCATATCTCTAATTTTCTTGAAGAGATCTCTTGTGTTTCCCATTCTATTGTTTTCCTCTATTTCATTGCATTGATCACTGAGGAAGGCTTTCTTACCTCTCCTTGCTATTCTTGAAACTCTGCATTCAGATGGGTATATCTTTCCTTTTCTCCTTTGCCTTTAGTTTCTCTCTTTCCTCAGCTATTTGTAAGGCCTCCTCAGACAATCTTCCCTTGGCAGTGGTCTTAATCACTGCCTCCGGTACAATGTCATGAACCTCTGTCCATATTTCTTCAGGCGCTTTGTCTGGTACTCAGTGGATAATCAGTAATCTTAATTTTCTCTTCCGTATCCTTTTTAGTTTTGTAGATAAATTTCAATTTTAATCACCTTATTATAACATGTTTACCATGCTAGAATACATAGAGATTTAGCTCAAACTTTCTAAAGAAAATAAAACTACAGATAATGTCCTTTATATTTTCAAGACTAAAAGTCTGTAAATTATGGCTAGAATAGCCAAAAAAGGCATAGAAGTATGTGCAAGTTAAATGAATAGGAAATGGATAAATAAACATATTCCTGGGTAAAGTACATATGTAAAATCAATTTATATGTATGCATGAATATCCTCAGCTTCTGAATGCTAATTCATACAACACTGCATAATTATACAATCAAAGAAGCATATTTGACTATATATCAAACAAATAGCCTGCCCAAGGAAATATAAAATAATTAACCTAAGAGAAAGATTCAATAATGCTGACATCATCCATCTGATTTAAAATGTTTCATTCTACTACAGATACTACAGAATATTTCTAAGTGCCAATGCCCACTTATTTAAAGTGTCCATTTTAAAATATATATTCACTATAATAAAATATATTGAATTGCAAAAAAAGTATGCCAATAAATTATCTAAACATTGATAGTAAGTATGATTTTAAATAATACCACATTTCTGTTCCCAAGTAACAAGGAAATAATGAAATTTATCCAATGATGTAAGGTGAGAGAGAGGAGTAGACCATTATCCTTTCTCCCAAACAACGACACTTTGAAATTTCATTATACAGACACAGCAGTCTTCCAAAAATATGAGCTAAAAGAGATCAGCTACTGTTGAACTATTTCAATGAATGCTGCCAGAGATGTTTTATCAAGGGCACAAACAAAATATTCTACCTCACAGTCTATGTATACCTGATGGAAAAATCCTAATTAAATGGCATAAAGGTTAATCAATAAGCAATATTGATGCATACTACTTGATGTATTTTATTTTAGATTTAATAGAATATTTAAAAAGAGGAAAATACGACTTTGAGTAACTTAATTCATCTACCTTTCATTTAGCCTAACATACAATTGTAGACAATAGCTGTCACTATCCCCAATGAGAGTAAGTTCAAAACCCACTACACAACAGAGACTTACAGAAAGGTTCTTTGATACAGACACCTAAAATATGTGGGAGTTTTGAGGTAAACAAAGAATGCATGAAGATTCTGGAGGCACTTATGATCCTTTATCAAAGGAAGATAAGTCTTAATACAAGCTGATGGCTAAAAACAAAAGAATACTTGCCAACATTATCTTTACTGATGGAGCAATTATACTGAGTTCTCAAATCCCCTAGAATAGAAGGTTTTCTGTTGCCACTTGATGTTGCTAAAATATAGAAAAATTTTATCAGGATTTCAAGTAACTTCCTTTATAATGCAGATGTAAAGAAAGCAAGTTACATCTTCTGGGACTCTCTCAACTGTTTTGAAAATCTACCAATAGGTTTTTTTGTCCATGTCCGAGTAACATGTAATAATCCCAACATCTTCCTGAATATTTTCTCCTAAATTGTCTCAACAGAAGATGAGTCACCTAGGAATAGTTTCCAGGGGTTGCATATCCCTGACATGTCCAAGTTTTTTTTGTTGTTGTTAATCTTTTTTCAAATTGTTATTCTTTTCTACATAGGTTAGCAAACTATTTTCTGCAAGAAAAAAGATGACTACCTGTTTTTGTAAAATAAAAACTTTAGTGGAATTTCAGCATGCCCACTCATTTAGTCTGTTGCTGTTATTGTGCTACAACATTGAGAACTGAGTCTCCTATGGGGATGGGACTATGTGCCTGTGTGCTTAGTTGCCAAGTCATGCTTACCCCTTTGCAATGCCATGGGCTGTAGCCCACCGGGCTCCATTGTCCATGAATTCTCAAGGCTAAAATATGGAGTGGGCTTCACTTCTTTCTCCAGGGGTCTTCCTAACCCAGGGATCAAACCTGTGTCTTCTGACTCTCCTGCATTGGCAGGTGAATTCTTTACCACTATACCACGTGGGAAACCTATAAGGCTCGTAAAACCTAAAATATTTACTATATGGACATTTACAGAAAAGGTTTGTTGATTCCTGCTCTTACGGTTAAAAGAAAAAAAAAAAAATACTGCCCCAAGTTTATTAGTTAATCTGAAACCATATTGTTGATGGGGAACAAAGATGGGAATTACTATAATGCAAAGAAATACAAAGAGATAATGTTGCAAGTGACTTAAGAACAAACTTTAATCAGGATTTCTATGAATAGCGAAGTCATTTTCCTCAATGCAACTATTTCTTCCCATCATATTCTATCAATTACAGAAAAATAATCTTACCAACCTTCATGTTATTAGAGAGTATATGACCTACAAACTACGTTATTTTTAGTAAAGTACAATAAAAATTGACCAGAAAAATGTCAGTCAATATTATTTCTCTGAAAATTTCTGTTCCAAGTTCCCTTAGATGAGTGCCACTCACAGCATCAGGAAGTGAAAAAACTAAAATCCTTTAACAGCTTTCACACATACATTATTAACTTTAGAAGTAGAAAGCTCATGCAGTGAAGAGAAAGTAAGATGTTTTGATCTTTAAGTATCAGCATTCATCACTTTTTCCTACTACAGAATTAAAATTTCATAAAATTAAGATTCCATACTTATATGAATTATACTTTTAAACTAATTCTAATTCACTACAGCAATTTATTATGATGGTTTCTCAGGATTTTCATACTTTAAAAGTTCCCTAAAGCTTAATCATTTCAATAACTCATTTAAAGCTATTGTGTATATTTAGTTCACTGAAAGCCTATTCAATTCATAAAAAAAAAAAACTCTGAATGTATAATGCATTACTTTCATATTTAGCCATCTGTGCACAATATGAATCATCTATTTTAATACTGTCTCTTATACACATCTAAAAAAGAACAAATTGTTAGCCATATTGTTTTTCTGGTGTCTGTAATAATTCCCTACTCTTCTCCATCCCAGAACTTCCCTATCATTTATAACCCATCAAATAAAATGTTTTCTTTATTTCTACTCTTCCAAGTTTTGTTAACAATATTACTGCTATTGCAAAAAAATGACATTTTTCAGGGATTAGAGCAAATGCTAAAAGAAAACAAGATGTTAAATATGTATAGCTGCTTCCCTTTGCTGAACAGCAGAAACTAAACACAACAGTATAAAACATCTATACTGCAATAAAAATATAATTGGAGGGTAATAATTACAAAGTTGGTTTCTGCTATACAACAATGTAAATCAGCCATAACTATATATCACTCCCCACTCCCACTAAACATCTCTTAGTTATCAGAGTACTGAGCTGAGTTCCCTGTGTATTGCAGCAGCTTCCCATTGTGTTTAGTCACTCAGTCATGTCTGACTCTTTGGGACCCCATGGACTGTAGCCCATCAGGCCCCTCTGTCCATAGGGATTCTCCAGGCAAGTCTACTGGACTGGGTTGCCATGCCTTCCTCCAAGGGATCTTCCCAACCCAGGGATCAAACCTGCATTGCAGGCAAATTCTTTACTGTTTGAGCCACCAGTGACTACAACCCATTAGGTATCTGTTTTACAACTGGTAGTGTATATATGTCAATGCTACTTTCTCAATTTTTCCCACCCTCTCCTTCCCTCTGTGTCCATAAGTGTGATCTCTAAGTTTGAGTCTCTACTCCTACCATGTAAATAGACTTATCAGCACCGTTTTCATAGATTCCATATATATGCATTAATGTACAATACTTGCTTTTCTGACTCATTTTATTCTGTATAACTGGGTCTAGATTCATTTACTTCATTTCAACTGATTCACTTTTGTTCCACTTTATGGCTGAGCAATATTCCATTGTATATATGTACCACAGCTTCTCAATCCATTCATCTATTGATGAACATCTATGTTGCTTCTCTCTCCTGGATATTGTGAATAGTGCTGCAATGAACACTGAAGTTGTTGTTGTCGAGTTACTAAGTAGTGTCTGACTCTTTTGTGACTCCATGGACTGTAGCCTGCTAGGCTCCTTTGTCCATGGGATTCTCCAGGCAAGAATACTGAAATAGGTTGCCATTTCCTTTTCCTGAGGATCATCCTGACCCAAGGGTCAAACCCACATCTTCTGCATTGGCAGGTGGATTCTTTACCACTGAGCCACCAGGAAGCCTGAACATTGAGATACATGTGTCTTTTTGAATTATAGTTTTCTCAGGGTATAAGCCCAATAGTGAGATTGCTGGATCATGTGGTAGTCTTATTCCTAGTTTTAAAATAAATCTCCACACTATTCTCCATAGTGGCTTTCACAATTTACATTTTCACCAACAGCGCAAGAAGTTTCCCTTTTTTCTATACCCATTCAAGCATTTATTGTTTCTGACTTTTGATGATGGCCATTCTGACCAGTGTGAGGTGATGCCTCATTGTCATTTTGAATGACATTTCTCAAATAGTGTGTGATGTTTAGCATCTTTTCATGTGTTTATTAGCTATCTATATGTCTTCTTCAGAGAAATGTCTGTTTAGGTCTTTTGCCCATTTTTTTTATTAGGTTGTTTGTCTTTCTGATACTGAGCTACATGAGCTGCTTGTATATTTTGGAGATCAATCCTTTGTCAGTTGCTTTGTTTCAAAAAAAAAAAAAAATCTTTTTTTAAAAATCACTATATCCAAAATCCATACCACCTTCTGATAACCAGATAAAACAAACATTTACTGTGTCATAAAATATTCATTATTAAAGGGTTATTATTAATTTACCCCTACATATTGGAAATGTCTTACATGTCTTAATATATATTTAAATATTTCACTTTCATGAAATGAGCAGTTAGTAAAAGAAAATGAGATGATATATAACAAACAAAAATAATATATCTAGCAACTGTCTCTTATGCACATCTAAAATCTTTAAAGGATATTTTAGGATATGAACTTTAAAGTAGAATATGAATCAGAATTTATAAGTACTAATACTGAGTTATATTTGTAAATAGTTAAGATGATATAGACCATTAGACTAAACTGTTATATACATTTTTTTATTTGTTGTTTTTATTTAAGAGATGTGTATAAGAGACAGATATATAACAAACAAAAATAATATATCTAGCAACATGGATCATTATAGAAAATGTCTAGGTTTTGATTTAGTTATTTTTCCACAAATATCAGAAATAATAGAAACATACACACATGGACACATGTCTTTTATGTAATATATTAATATTCATACACATATAATTTTGTGGGAATAATATTAATGTATGTAACATAATATGTTAACATCTTATTCATACATAATTTTTAGAAAACTTGGAATTGCATTACTTTACACACCTGGAAGGAATCTAGCAAAATGTTTATCCAAAGTTCTGTTTGCTTCTGGATAAAAAAACAAATACATAAGAATCAAAATTATTTGTCTATTGACAGCTATATTGTTACTGATTGAGCTAGAGTTAGAAGCACATTTTAATTGCAGTGAATTAGATACAAATGACCAGGCCAGTGACATTTCCAGAAAAGGGAAATAAACTAAAATTTAAGTCAAAAGACCTTGGCTCATGTTCCACTTTGGCTGCAGCATGTCTGTGACTTTGGAAAGATAGATTATCTAATTTGTTGTGAATTTAAGTGCCTTTTATTCCACAAAATAACCATAAAGATGCCTTCAGTATTGTAAAGAATTTATATAATGTGAAATAGGTTTAAGATTCCCTAGCTTATTAAGCAACATCATTTTTTTATAATTTTTATTGGAGTATAGTTGCTTTAAAATATTGTGTTAGTTTCTATTCTACAGCAAAGTGAATCAGCTATATGTATACATATATCCTCTCTTTTTTGTATTTCCTTCCCATTTAGGTCACCAGAGAGCACTGAATAAAATTCCCGGTGGTATACAGTAGGTTCTCACTGGTTATCCATTTTATCAATTCAGTTCAGTCACTCAGTTATGTCTGACTGTTTGTGACCCCACTGTAGCAAGCCAGGCTTCCCTGTCCCTTTGGTATCCACATGCTTGTTCTCTACATCTGTGTCTCTATTCCTGCTTTGTAAATAAGATTATCTATACCACTTTGTTCAGATTTCACATATATGCATTAATACATGATTTTTTTTTTTTTTTTGGTCTTTGACTTCACTTTGTATGCCAGTCTCTAGGTCCATCCACATCTCTACAAGTGACCCAATTTTCCTCCTTTTATGACTAATATTCCATATTGTGTGTGTGTGCATGTGTGTGTGTGGGCTTCCCACATGGCTCTAATGGTAAAGAACCCATCTGCTAATGCAGGAGAGCTAAGAGACACAGGTTCACTCCCTGGGTCGGGAAGATCCCTTTGGGGAGGGCATGGCAACCCACTCCAGTATTCTTTCCTGGAGAATCCCATGGAGGGAGGAGCCTAGAAGGCTACAGTCCAAAGGGTTGCAAAGAGTAGGACTTGACAACACACACGCACACACATATATATGTTCCACAGTTTCATAGAAGATGACAGATAACACAAGACTCCTGAGTATATAAATACCCAGATCTTCTTCATCCATTCCTCTGTTGATGGACATTTTGTTTGTTTCCATGTCCTGGCTATTATAAATAAATGCTACAAGAAGAAACATTAAGCACCATAAACATTCTTTTTCATTGTGGATGTCCCTAATAGTTCCAAATATAGAATAACTGTTAAATGTCTAATTTACTTCAAGATATTTTTATTTCTGACAGCTCAAACAATAGTACAATATGTGACATATGTGTGTGTGCATATATGCACACACACATTCCATTATTTTTGTCATTGTGTGTAGTAGTACTACATTATTTCAGTACAAAAATAATGGAACAAAATGTACAAGAAAGAAAGAGTAAGTTTATAATTTTTTTTCTGGATTGGAAAGGCTGAGTGATGTAATCAACAGTCTGAGCATTTAGATATGTGTGATCCTTGACTTACTTGGTGGTTCAGTCAATAAGTCGTGTTTGACTCTTGCGACCTTACAGACTGTAGACTGCCAGGCTCCTCTGCTCATGGGTGATTTACTTACTCACTTCTCTTTTAGGGTCTAGACTGATACCATGATTTAAAGTGAAACAAAACAAAACAAACCTCTGTGGCTTAAAATGGCAACATCTATGTTTATCTGTTTCTAAAATCTTTTTTAAATAGTCTTAACAACAACAAAATATATATATATATATAGTAGAAAGTATCTGGTATTGTCAGATGGAAAAGAATATCGCCTATATCTTTTATGATCCCAGCTTCAGCTACCCTGCTCTCACATTAATGCCTACTGTAGTATTGTCCAGGGCCAGAAGACAGCCAGGTGCACTGCTCATAACTGAATGTGTGAAACTCTCCTTCCTTGGTGCTACACACAGTTTGTTTTTCCCTATGAACTTATGTCAATGCCATTTACTTCCTTTGGAGTAAAAAATGAGCTACTGTACTAGATTAAAAAGAAAACAATAAGAAAATGGTTGTCCTAGTCTAAATGTTTTTTAAAAATCATTTCCTCCTAAAATAAGACAACAAAATTGAAAAATCAAGCAAAATAAACTTGTGGTATCAGACAGTCAATGGCAGAAACAGCTGCAGAAAATATGATAATAAGAAAACTTAATTGAAACAGATGTTTTAAAATGTGCAACTAAATGGTATACAAATGTTGATGTAAAGTAAATTTTAAATAAAATAGAATTGATTGGAAGCATAATTAAATCCCAAAAGAAACAAAAATAGTCTTGATGAAAACTAAATTAGAATGATAAACAATAATTGGCTTTGCCTAGACAACAAAGTATTAAATATTGGAGGAGAATTACTTTTTATGTTAATTAACTTCAGTACTACTTAGACAAATATGTATCCAACAAGCTCAGTGATGATAAACTTTAGAGAGAACTGATCTTCCAAAATATATGTCCTGTCAACATTTTAAAACACAGCCCAATAAACTCTAAAATATAAAATCTAAAAATATATTTAAAATTTAAATATTAAGGTAATTGCTCAAAAAGATTTATATTTACACATTTGCCTAAATTTTCTCCTCATTCTGGTCTACAAGTTGTGAAATATGTTGAAGAATCTGAGATTTCACTCCTACTTTCAAGCCAACAAGACAAGATGCCACAGTTTCATGGAAGATGGCAGATTACACAAGACTCCTGAAACAGAGAAAAGGAGTTCATGAGCATGGTTCAACATGTAGCACAAAATCACACAAGAATAATTCTGTCAACTCTGTGTGTTCCAATTTCCACAAGGGTCACATGGATGGGCGTAGGTTTATGACTATGACTACACACAGAATGGGTCCATTGTATTTAGAGAACCTAAATACTTTATAATAGATAGTAAGCAAATATGCTCTTTGTTCAGGAGATAGACACTATCTCTTTTATGATTTGTGTGTATGTGTGCTATACAGACATCTTTTAAAAGACAATCTATCACAAAAATCAACTGATGCTTTTCTTTGCAAAGTTTCTAGAAATACTAGAGACCATGGGGTATGTTCTCCTAATAAAGGCAATTTTCACTCTAGAACCAGATCCAGTCCCCAAAGCTGGGAAAACCACAGTGGTTTCCTGAGAAGGAGATCCATTTCTTTCTTGCCTGACTTTACTCTCATTTCTACCTTGGCAACACTTCTTAATCTCAGTTAACTATAGTAACTGCTGTCAAGTCACAAGTGTTGCACATATTCATGCCTTCTGTCATGGTCATATAAAGGAATATTATTGAGACAAATAGCACAAATTGTGTCTAAATTGGAGCAGAACAAGAATTCTAGAGATGGTAGAGGTAGTTGATAAAGGCTGTTGAAAGAGTTCTACTATAATCAAATACAGATATTTAAGATTGGCCAAATGTGAAACCCATGTGTATCACATATCTCATAAAAGCCAAAGGTTTCTGGTATATAAGAGTTGTTCCTATACAAATTTAGATATTACCTAATTTTTCCTTGAATTTGGTATAATTCAAGTAAATCTAGATTTTCCTCCAAAATATAATTTGTTCTTATGTATTTAGCTCTATAAGGGGCTTCAATGGTGACTCAGTGGTAAAAAATCTGCCTGCAATACCAGAGACACAGGATATACGGGTTCAGTCCCTGGTTGGGAAGATCCCCTGGAGTAGGAAAAGGAAAACTCCTTTCATTCTTGAAGGGAAAATTTCATGGAAAATAGAGCCTGGCAGGCTACAGTGCATGGGGCTGCAAAGAGATGCATACAACAGAACACACACACACACACACATTTTACCTTTATAGAAAGCTATTCTAGTTTTTTTTTTTTTTTTTTTTCTCAGAGGTCAGAATGGACATGGTGCTGACGAGTTGGACTCATTCAAAGTCTCATTCATTCACAAGACTATTGGTTGACGCTGTCAGCCAGAGCTCAGTTGGGGCTGCTAGTGAGAACACCTGCATTCCTCAAGGTATGCTGTTCTATCAGGTGTGCTATGCTATGAGTCCCACGATTTTAGGACAATGAGAAATGAGACCAGTGCATTCCAAGAGTACGAGTTGAATCCTGTGCTTCACACACTGTAAAATAATTCACTATTCAGAGGCAATGTTCTGTTGTATAAAACTAAAGTGACCCAGACATTTCATAAACCATGAACGGTGGCTGTGGAAAGATTTTGGGTTGGCCAAAATATTTGTTCAAGTTATTCTGTAAGATGTCATGGAAAAATCTGAATGAACTTTTTGACCAACACAATATTTATAGGAGGTGAAAGAAAAATGCACAATAATAGTATTTTCCAGTGAGTAAAAAGCACTATGCTTTCCATAAATGAAATACAATCAATCTGCCATCAAGTGCATAACTGGCTTCAGTGGGAAATAGTGTCATCTTAAGGCTCAGTACTGATGTCTGCTGCAGGCAGGCTTTTCACTGGGGGGTTACAGTCATACAACATTTTATGAATTCAAGTCCATGTTTCTGACCCCACTCACTGTCTCCATCTCTACCACCATGACACATTGTAAATGAATCTACTGATTAAGAATACATGTTGATGTGGAGAAAGGCTGAAAGCAACAGAAAAGATCATCTTTACTACTTGATGATAATCTATTTTCCTAGGTTACTCTTCCTTGAGCATTCATATGGGACACATAAATGTTTTCCAGAACTCTCTTAATTTTCCATTTGCATTCTTTCCATGTCACTATACTTCTATCCAAGCTACTAGCTACTGTGCTCACAAACAAGTACAGACCTACACTTGTCTCTCACTCTTTTTAAAATAAAAGACAACAACAAAGAGCACTGTTAGAACTGTTAAAACACACATAGTGTGTATACACACACACACACACAATTGTTTTTTGTTCCTTGATTTTTTACTATGACATCATTTCATAAACACACACACACACATATGACCCTTGAATAACTTGGATTTGAACTGTGCAATCCACTTATATATAGATTTTTTTTCACTAAAAACATTACAGAACTAAACAGTATCTGTGAATTGTTAACTCCACATGCAGAACAGTAAATATGGCAGGCCAACTATTAAGTTTCATGTAGATTCTTGATTGTGTGAAAGGTTAGCACCTTTAACCTTATGTTGACCTTGTGTTGTTTAAGGGTCAACTGTATAGATGTATTTGCATTTGTGTGTGTGTGTGTGTGTGTGTGTGTGTGTGTATTAGATACCTATTGCCAAATAATATGTGAGTTTTCATATAACACCAAAACTCAATTTGGAAGAGCAGCTGCAATTTGGAGTCACCATCAGCTTTTGTTTAAGAAAATGCACTGTCATTCTCCAAAGTCATCCTGTATTCCACAGAGGACAATTACATGGGTTGAAACACAATATTAGCAATCAATAACCTTCCATCTTTCAGGCTTTTGATGGTGAAAACTGGTAGTGGCTATAATCACCACAAATCCTTAGGGAATGTGATATTGCTTTTAGTATACTATATGGGTCAGCAGAAATAATTCTAATGGCTGCCTGTCCACCTTACTAGTGTAAACTCCCTCACTTCATGGATGAGGAGATGAATGTGAATATTCTGACAGTTGTTGAATATATATGTTAAAGCTATATAGTCTGAAATTGGGGAGTTAATCATAGGGTGGGTTTCAGGACTTAATATACCAAACAGAACCCAAAACTCAATTTGTTGTTGTTGCTGTTGTTGTTCAATCACTAAGTCGTGTCTGACTCTTTGCAACACCATGGACTGCAGCATGACAGGCTTCCCTGTCCTTCACTACTTCCCGAAGTTTGCTCAAATTCATGTCCATCTAGTCGATGATGCTATCTAACCATCTCATCCTCTGCTGCCACTTCTTCTTTTGCCTTCAATCTTTCCAGCTTTGGAATATTTTCCAGTGAGTCAGTTCTTCACATCAGGTGGCCAACATATTGGCGCTTCAGCTTCAGAATCAGTCTTTCCAATGATTATTTAGGGTTGATTTTCTTTAGGATTGAATGGCTTGATCTTGGAATCCAAGGGACTCTCAAGAGTCTTTTCCAACACCACAGTTTGAAAGCATCAGTTCTTCAGTGCTCAGCCTTCTTTACTGTCTAACTCTCATATCCATATATGACTAGGCAAAACCATAGCTTTGACTACACAGACCTTTGTCAGCAAATTGACATCTTTGTTTTTTAATAGGTTTGTCATAGCTTTCCTCCCAAGGAGCAAACATCTTTTAATTTAATAGCTACAGTTACTGTCTGCAGTGATTTTGGAGCTAAAGAAGAAAAATCTGTCACTGCTTCTACTTTTTATCCTTCTATTTGTCATGAATAATGGGAACAGATGCCATGATCTTAGTTTTTGAATGCTAAGATTTTTTTTCTTTTTTTGAAATTTATTTATTTTTAATTGAAGGATAATTGCTTTACAGAATTAATTGTTTTCTGTCACACCTCAACATGAATCAGCCATAGGTATACATATGTCTCCTCCTTCTCAAATATCCCTCCCATATGAATGCTGAGTTTTAAGCCAGCTGTTTCACTCTCCTCATTCATCATCATCAGAAGGCTCTTTAGTTCCTTTTCACTTTCTGCCATTAGAGTAGTATCATCTGCATATCTGAGGTTGCTGATATTTCTCCCAGCAATCGCAATTCCAGCTTGTAATTCCTCAAGCCCAGCTTTTCACATAATGTACTCTGTATATAAGTTAAATAAGCAAAGTGAAAATATACAGTCTTGTCATACTCCCTCCCAATTTTGAACTAGTCAGTTGTTCCATGAAAGGTAAGGTTCTAAACTGTTGTATCTTGACTCACATACAGTTTCTCGGAAGACAGACAAGATAGTGTTAATCATCATCTTAATTACACAAACCCATATTCTTCATGGGGCTACAGGAAAGACTGTCAATTCAGGATCAGCTGCCAGTTTAACCATCCAAATTCTAGTTGTTCTCCTTTCTCCAGTACAAATAAATACCCAAGGACTACTTTGGGAAAAGTCAAGAGGAAGATACATATTGCAATTTGGAGGTGGGGTAGAGATATGGAGTTCTTCCTCAAGCATACTGAACTTTCTCTTGAAAACCATAATCACAGAAAGCTAATCAACCTGATCACATGGACCACAGCCTTGTCTAACTCAAAGAAACTTAGTTATGCCGTGTAGAGCCACACAAGACAGACCAGTCATAGTGGAGAGTTCTGAACAAACGTGGTCCATTGGAGAAGGAAATGGAAAACCACTTCAGTGTTTTAGCCTTGAGAACCTCATGAACAGTTGGAAAAAGCAAAAAGATATGGCACTGAAAGATGAATTCCCCAGGTTGTTAGGTGCCTGATATGCTACTGGAGAAGAGTGGAGAAATAACTCCAGAAAGAATGAAGAGATGGACCCAAAGCAAAAGCAATGCCCAGTTGGGGATTTGACTGGTGATGGAAATAAAGTCTAATGCTATAAAGAAAAATATTGCATAGGAACCTCGAATGTTAGGTCCATGAATCAAGGTAAATTGGAAGTGATCAAAGAGGAGATGGCAAGAGTAAACATAGACATTTTAGGAATCAGAGAACAAAATGGATCAGAATGGGTGAATTTAATACATATGACCATTATATCTATTACTATGGGCAAGAATCCCTGAGAAGACATGGAGTAGCTCTTATCGTCAACAAAAGACTTGGGAGCAATCTCAAAAACAGCAGAATGATCTCTGTTTGTTTCCAGGGAGATCATTCAACATCACAATAATTCAAGTCTATGACATAACAAACAACGCTGAAGAACATAAAGTTGAATGGTTCTATGAAGACCTACAAGATTTTCTAGAACACCCAAAAAAGATGCCCTTTCATAATAAGGGACTGGAATACAAAAGTAATAAGTCAAGAGCTACTTGGAGTAACAGACACATTTGACCTTGGAGTACAAAACGAAGCAGGTCAAAGGCTAACAGAGTTTCCTCAAGAGAACACATTGGTCATGGCAAACAAACTCTTCCAACAACAAAGAGAAGACTCTACACATAGGCATCACCAGATGGTCAATACCAAAATCATATTGATTTCATTCTTTGCAGCCAAAGATGGAGAAGCTATTTTGCTGATACAGTCAGCAAAAAAACAAGACCAGGAGCTGACTGTGGCTCAGATCATGAAATCCTTATTGCCAAATTCAGACTTAAATTGAGGAAAGTAGGGAAAACCATTAGACTATCCAGGTATGACCTAAATCAAATTCCTTATGATAACATAGTGGAAGTTACAAATATATTGTAGTAGTTCTGATATACAGAGTGCCTAAAGAATTATGAAGGGAGGTTCATGACACTGTACAGGATTCTGTGATCAAGACCATCCCCAATAAAAAGCAATGAAAAAAGGCAAAAAACTGTTTGAGGAGGCCTTACAAATAGCTGAGAAAAGAAGAGAAAGTAAAGGCAAAGAAAAAAAGGAAATATATACCCATCTGAATGCAGAGCTCCAAAGAATAGCAAGGAGAGGTAAGAAAGCTTTCCTTAGTGATCAATGGAAAGGAATAGAGGAAAATAATAGAATGGGAAAAACTAAAGATATCTTCAAGAAAATTAGAGATACAAGGGGAACATTTCATGCAAAAATGGGCACAAGAGAGGATATAAATTGTATGGACCTAACAGAAGCAGAAGATATTCAGAAGAGGTGGCAAGAATACACAGAACTATTCAAAAAAAGATCTTCACGACCCAGGCAATCACGATGATGTAGTCACTCACCTAGACCCAGACATTCTGGAATGCAAAATCAAGTGGGCCTTAGGAAGCATCACCATGAACAAAGCTAGTGGAGATGATGGAATTCCAGTTGAGCTATTTCAAATACTAAAAGATGATGCTGTGAAAGTGCTGCACTCAATATACAAGTAAATTTGGAAAATTCAGCAGTGGCCACAGGACTGGAAAAGGTCAGTTTTTTCATTCCAATCCCAAAGAAAGACAATACCAAAGAATGCTCAAACACACAATTGTACTCATCTCACATGCTAGCCAAGTAATGCTCAAAATTCTCCAAGCCAGGTTTCAACAATACGTGAATCATGAACTTCCAGTTGTTCAAACTGGATTTAGAAAAGTCTGAGGAAACAGAGATCAAAGTGTTAACATTTGTTGAATCATAGAAAAAGCAAGAAAGTTCCAGAAAATCACCTATTTCTGCTTAGTTGACTATGCCAAAGCCACTGACTGTATGGATCACAACAATCTGTGGAAAATTCTTAAAGAGATGGAATGCCAGACCACCTTACCTCTCTCCTGAGAAATCTGTAAGCAAGTCAAGAATCAAAAGTTAATAATGGACCTGGAATTACAGACTAGTTCCAAATTGGGAAAAGAGTACATCAAGACTGTATAATGTCGCCATGTTTATTTAATGTAGATACAGATTGTATCATATGAAATGCCAGGCAGGATGAAGTGCAAACTGATATCAAAATTGCCAGGAGAAATATCAATAGCCTCAGATATGCAGATGACACCACCCTTATGGCAAAAAGTGAAGAAGAACTAAAGAGCCATTTAATGAAAATGAAAAAGGACAATGGAAAAGTTGGCTTAGAAATCAACATTAAAGAAACTAAGATCATGGCATTCAGTCCCATCAGTTCATGGCAAATAGATAGAAAACAATGAAAACAGTGGCAGACTTTATTTTTGTGGACTCCAAAATCAACTCAGTGGTGACTGCAGCCATGAAATTATAACATGTTTGCTCCATAGAAGAAAAGCTATGACCAACCTAGACAGAATATTAAAAAGCATAGACATTACTTTGCCAACAAATGTCCATCTAGTCTAAACTATGGTTTTTCAGCAGGCATGTATGGATGTGAGAGTTGTACTATAAAGAAAGCTGAGCACGAAAGAATGGATGCTTAAAACTGTTGTGTTGGAGAAGACTCTTTCTTGAGAGTCTCTTGGACTGTAAGTCGATCAAACCAGTCAATCCTAAAGGAAACTTTCTTCCTAAAGGAAACTCTTTTCGTTCGTTCATAGAAATAAATGCACAAGAACACCAGAAGATAAATTTCCATAGAAAAATTTAGAAATATAAATGGGAATATTTTAAAATATTAACTCATTTGATCCTTACAACTACCTTATGAAGTAGGTAGTTTGGAGGATGGTGTTACCTCATTGTCTTACATCTAATAGCTTTACATCCATTTCTCTGCATTTTTTTACAAGCTATGTGATGATTCCCTACATATACACTACACTTTTTAATAATGATAGACTCTGATTGGTGGTGATGGGAATGGTGTATTTTTTTAAAAAGGAAAGATACTTATACTTTTTAACTACACATGCATTGATATTTCTATAATACAGTTGAGTTCAGTCACATAGTCATGTCCGACTCTTTGTGACCCCATGGACTGCAGCATGCCGGGCCTCTCTGTCCATCACCAACTCCTGGAGTTTACTCAAACTCATGTCCATTGAGTCTGTGATGCTATCCAACCATCTCATCCTCTGTCATCCCCTTCTTCTCCTGCCTTCAATCTTTCCCAGCATCAGGATCTTTTCAAATGAGTCAGTTCTTCACATTAGGTGGCCAAAGTATTGGAGTTTCAGCTTTAGCATCAGTCCTTCCAATGAACACTCGGGATCTCCTTTAGGGTAGACTGGTTGGATCTCCTTGCAGTCCAAGGGACTCTCAAGACTCTTCTCCAACACCACAGTTCAAAAGCATCAATTCTTCGGTGCTTAGCTTTCTTTATAGTCCAACTCTCACATCCATACATGACTACTGGAAAAACCATAGCCTTGACTAGATGGACCTTAGTTGGCAAAGTAATATCTCTGCTTTTGAATATGCTATCTAGGTGGGTCATAACTTTCCTTCCAAGGAGTAAGTGTCTTTTAATTTCATCTTACCATATGAGTAAATCCAAGAAAAGCAAAGTTACTGCCAATCCAAAGAGGTCAAGGAAAATCTTTAAAGGATATTTTAGGATATGAACTTTAAAGTAGAATATGAATCAGAATTTATAAGTACTAATACTGAGTTATATTTGTAAATAGTTAAGATGATATAGACCATTAGACTAAACTGTTATATACATTTTTTTATTTGTTGTTTTTATTTAAGTATGTTCTCTTTAATATTGTTCTCAATGTGGTCATGCTGCTGCTGCTAAGTCACTTCAGTCGTGTCCGACTCTGTGCGACCCTACAGATGGCAGCCCATTGGGCTCCACCATCCCTGGGATTCTCCAGGCAAGAACACTGGAGTGGGTTGCCATTTCCTTCTCCAATGCATGAAAGTGAAAAGTTAAAGTGAAGTCGCTCAGTCGTGTCCGACTCAGCGACCCCATGGACTGCAGCCCACCAGGCTCCTCCATCCATGGGAGTTTCCAGGCAAGAGTACTGGAGTGGGATGCCATTGCCTTCTGCCAATGTGGTCATAGTCAAATACTAAATACTGTTTATGATTACAAGAGTTTAACTGAAAATTCTGGTTAGTCAAGTGACATTTTTCAGTTAGCCAACATCATAAACAAAGCAAAATTATTGGTATAGAAAAAAGCAATAGTTAAGATGGGAATAAACTTAATGTTCTAAGCTTTACATACTCATTTGAGTAAGATATTTTGTGATGCTGATCTTCAGAATTTGCACAATTTGTAACCATGTAAGTTAGAGAATGGACACAGACAGTAAAAATCAATACATACATTTATACAAAAAGCACATGTATACAAAATATTTCCATTTGGAATATTTTGTTTTCTTTTAATACTCAGAAAAGTGTCTGTTGTGACACCTTATTGATTTTTGAATCACTTATTTTATTTTCAATCAATACTGTTTCTTGTTTCCATACTGTGTTTATGATAGACAATATATTTTATGGTATTTGGCAGAATATATATTCATATTTATTAGATTTATACATGAAAAAAAAATTCAATTTTAATGAAATATATTCAACAATCACATACTGAATGACAGGTTTCTCCTTAAATGAGATCCAGTAACAGGATGAGTTCCAGGTTCCCACTTGAAAAAAACAAAAAAAGAAAAATGTACTGTAAAAACAGTAAACATAAGCCAGTAAAGGACAGTGATTTCTGAGAGATGAGAAACAAAAAAATATTATCTTACAATTGACTCATATTACTTCCATAAGAGGGATTCCTGGCTACAGAACAGGGAGTGGGAATCTAGGAAGAGACTGGAAAACTCTGTTAGGAAAATTAGACTGATAAATCATGGAGATTGAAGTGACTGGACTCTGTAGGAAAAGTAACAGAGAGGAGAGGGTATCCTTGAATATTCAACTGAGTACTAATCTGCTCATGAATTTGAAGAAATCATCTCAGGCCTTAGAAAGAACCACCTCAACAGATTAGATGTAATAGTGCCCCGGTGTACACAGAGCTAAGAACACCACCAGCCAGAGTGGAAAAATTCAAGCCATTGAGTCTTGGGTAAAAGTACAGAGAAGGATCTTACACAATAGTGATACATATTTAATGCTAGTTTGACATAGACAGCACTTACCTAACAGGATTTAAAGCAAAGTCCCAAAGAATGAAAGTACTTTAAAGTAAGTTAACAGTATTTTAATTTCAAGAATATTTATGGAAATAAATAATATATGGCATACAACATGGAAAATTTTAAAAACCATGTTACCTTGTAAAAAATTACTAGTCATGCAAAGAAGCAGGAGAGTATGTCATGTCTCATATAGGTAAGAAATATCAATTGACAGTCCATCCTAAAGGAGATCGGTCGTGGGTGTTCATTGGAAGGACTAATGTTGAAGCTGAAACTCCAATACTTTGGCCACCTGATGAGAAGAGCTGACTCATTTAAAAAGACCCTGATGCTGAGAAAGATTGAGGGCAGGAGGAGAAGGGGATGACAGAGGATGAGATGGTTGGATGGCATCACCAATTCGATGGACATGGGTTTGGGTAGACTCCGGAAGTTGATGATGGACAGGGAGGCCAGGTGAGCTGTGGTTCATGGGGTCGCAAAGACTCAGACATGACTGAGCGACTGAACTGAATTGATGCAGAACTGATAGAAATATTAGAAGACACTTGTAACAGCTATTAAAACACCACTGTATGTGTTCCAGAACTCATAACACAGAAAATATTTTTTAAAACAAACATAAAATTGAACTTCTAAAGATGATAACTACAAAGCACCAAATGGAATTAATGACATTTAGGAATTTCAGGTAAAAATAATGAAAATGAATAATGAATTAAAAATAAATAAACTAGAAAGATATACTGTACAACAGGTGATATAGTCAATATTTTATAATAGCTATGGATGGAGGACAGTTTTAAAAATGTGAATCACTATGTTGTGCACCTGAATACTATATAGTCTGTCTCTTAATTAAAAAAAAAAAAAGAGAAAAGCCTGAAAACATCAGTATAAATTATACAAAATAAAATGTGGGGAAAAATATTATTTAAGTTAACAAAGTATCAGCAAGCTACAAAATAACTTCAGGTGCCCCAAAACAAATAAAAATAGAGTACCTTAAAACAAAAGGAGACAAAGTTATGGAACAGAAAAAAAAATATTGGAAGAAATAATGACAGAAAAATATTTCACATTTCATGAAAAATATTAATATAATCTTTAAGTTTCAACAGCTTGTGTGTGTGTGTGCTCAGCTGTGTCCAGATCTTTGTGACCCCATGGACTGTAGCCTGCCAGGCTACTCTGGGGGACTCTTTCCTACTGCACCACCTGTGAAGCCCCTTCAAAAGTTTAAAGGATTCTAATCTCCTCCAAACTGAAGAAAACTAGAGTAGTAAACATCATGAAGAAATGTAATGATAAAAAGAAAATTTTTTATTCCAGAAAAGAGAAAAAAAAGAACTCATTATGTTTAGAAGAACAAAGATAAAGATGGCAACAGATTTTTGATGAGAAATTATACAAGACAGAAGACAGTGAAGTGACATTTTTAAAGTATTGAATGGTTTAAAAAAAAAACTCAATTTTATCC
>SJYT01019976.1:376093-437139 GCA_006410635.1 Cephalophus harveyi | reverse complement strand
GGTATTGAATGGTTTAAAAAAAAAACTCAATTTTATCCACAGAAAACATCTTTAAAAAATGAAACAAAGGCATTAACAGCTATATAAAATATAGAAGAATTCATCAGCAACAGATTTGTGGCAGTACAATAAATATAAAAAATATTTCAAATAAAGAAAAATGAAATCAGAAGGAATTATGGATCCACATAAAAAATAAATTATGGGTGCTGGTAACTACATATTTAAATATATAAGATTTTTAATCATTGCAATATCTTTAAAGGACAATTGTTTAAATAGAAGTAGGAACAGTGTAGAGTGACGTTTACAACATTAAAAGAAAGAATTATAGCAAAACACAATTTCCAGAAGGGGAAAAATAAAAGCATACTATTGTAAAGCTCCTACACTATACTTGAAATGGGATAACCACGAAAGATATCCTATAAGGTAAAATACGTATGTGAGCAAAAGAGAAAAAGAAAACTGAGAAAATATGTGAAGTCAAGCGATCCTCAGGAAGCATCACTATGAACAAAGTTAGTAGAGGTGATGGAATACAAATTGAGCTATAATAAATCCTAAAAGATGATGTTATGAAAGTGCTGTACTCAATATGCCAGCAAATGTGGAAAACTCAGCAGTGGCCACAGGACTGGAAAAGGTCAGTTTTCATTCCAATACCAAAGAAAGGCAATGCCAAAGAATATACAAACTACTGCACAATTGCACTCATCTCACATGCTAGTAAAGTGATACTCAAAATTCTCCAAGCTAGGCTTCAAAAGTACATGAACTGACAACTTCCAGATTTCAAACTAGATTTTGAAAAGGCAGAGTAACCAGAGATCAAATTGCCAACATCTGCTGGATCATTGGAAAAGCAAAAGAGTTCCAGAAAAACATCTATTTCTGCTTTCTTGACTATGCCAAAGCCTTTGACTATGTGGATCACAAAAAACTGTGCAAAATTCTAAAATAGGAATACCAAACCATCTGACCTGCCTCTTTAGAAACCTATATGCATGTCAGGAAGCAACAGTTAGAACTGGACATGGAACAACAGACTGGTTCCAAATCGGGAAAGGAGTATGTCAAGGCTGTATATTGTCACCCTGCTTATTTAACTTACATGTAGAGTACATCATGAGAAATGCTGGGCTGGATGAAGCACAAGCTGGAATCAATATTGTAGGGAGAAATATAAATAACCTTAGATATGCAGATGACACATCCTTATGGCAGAACATGAAGAAGAACTAAAAAGCGTCTTGATGAAAGTGAAAGAGTAGAGTAAAAAAGTTGGCTTAAAGCTCAACATTCAGAAAACGAAGATCATGGCACCTGGTCCAAAAGCTTCATGGGAAATACATGGGGAAACAGTGGAGACTGGCAGACTTTATTTTGGGGGGCTCCAAAATCACTGCAGATGGTGACGGTAGCCATGAAAGACACTTACTCCTTAGAAGAAAAAATTGTGACCAAACTATACAGCATATTAAAAAGCAGAGACATTCCTTTGCCAGCAAAGGTCTGTCTAGTCAAGGCTTTGGTTTTTCCAGTGGTCATGTATGGATTTGAGAGTTGTACTATAAAGAAAGCTGAACACCGAAGAATTGATGCTTTTGAACTGTGGTGTTGAAGAAGACTCTTGAGAGTCCCTTGGACTGCAAGGAGACCCATCCAGTCCATCCTAAAGGAGTTTAGATCTGAATATTCATTGGAAGCACTGGAGTTGAAGCTGAAATTCCAATTCTTTGGCCACCTGATGCGAAGAATTCACTCCTTGGAAAAGACCCTGAGCTGGGAAATTGAAGGTGGGAAGAGAAGGAGACAACAGAGGATGAGATGGTTGGATGGCATCAACAACTCAATGGACATGAGTTTGAGTAAACTCCAGGAGTTGGTGATGGACAGGAAGGCCTGGTGTGCTGCAGTCCATGGGGTCACAAAGAGTTGGACATGACTGAGCACCTGAACTAAACAGAATGGGACAAAATATTAAACATAAAATATAAATGAGTAAAAGATATATAAAGTAA
Source organism: Cephalophus harveyi (assembly GCA_006410635.1). Taxonomy (NCBI): domain Eukaryota; kingdom Metazoa; phylum Chordata; class Mammalia; order Artiodactyla; family Bovidae; genus Cephalophus; species Cephalophus harveyi. Next base: position 435,115 of record SJYT01019976.1, on the reverse strand, counting down.
AAAATGGAAGTAATAAACCTCAGTTCAGTTCAGTTCAGTCACTCAGTTGTGTCTGACTCTTTGTGACCCCATGAATCGCTGCAAGCCAGGCCTCCCTGTACATCACCAACTCCCGGAGTTCACTCAGACTCACGTCCATCAAGTCAGAGATGCCATCCAGCCATCTCATCTTCGGTCATCCCCTTCTCCTCCTGCCCCCAATCCCTCCCAGCATCAGAGTCTTTTCCAATGAGTCAACTCTTCGCATGAGGTAGCCAAAGTACTGGAGTTTCAGCTTTAGCATCATTCCCTCCAAAAAATCTCAGGACTGATCTCCTTCGGAAAGGACTGGTTGGATCTCCGTGCAATCCAAGGGACTCTCAAGAGTCTTCTCCAACATCATAGTTCAAGTGCATCAATTCTTCAGCACTCAGCCTTATTCACAGTCCAACTCTCACATCCATACATGACCACTGGAAAAACCATAGCCTTGACTAGACGGACCTTAGTCGGCAAAGTAATATCTCTGCTTTTGAATATGCTTTCTAGGTTGGTCATAGCTTTTCTTCCAAGGAGTAAGCATCTTTTAATTTCATGACTGCAGTCACCATCTGCAGTGATTTTGGAGCCCAAAAAAATAAAGTCTGACACTGTTTCCACTGTTTCCCCATCTATTTGCCATGAAGTGATGGGACTGGATGCCATGATCTTCGTTTTCTGAATGTTGAGCTTTAAGCCATTTTTTTCGCTCTCCTCTTTCACTTTCATCAAGAGGCTTTTTAGTTCCTCTTCACTTTCTGCATAAGGGTGGTGTCATCTGTATATCTGAGGTTACTGATATTTCTCCTGGCAATCTTGATTCCAGCTTGTGTTTCTTCCAGTCCAGCATTTCTCATGATGTATACTGCATATAAATTAAATAAGCAGGGTGACAATATACAGCCTTGAAGTACTCCTTTTCCTATTTGGAACCAGTCTGTTGTTCCATGTCCAGTTCTAACTGTTGCTTCCTGACCGGCATACAGATTTCTCAAGAGGCAGATCAGGTAGTCTTGTATTCCCATCTCTTTCAGAATTTTCCACAGTTTATTGTGATCCACACAGTCAAAGTACTCCTTTTCCTATTTGGAACCAGTCTGTTGTTCCATGTCCAGTTCTAACTGTTGCTTCCTGACCTGCATATAGGTTTCTCAAGAGGCAGGTCAGGTGGTCTGGTATTCCCATCTCTTTCAGAATTTTCCACAGTTTATTGTGATCCACACAGTCAAAGGCTTTGGCATAGTCGATAAAGCAGAAATAGATGTTTTTCTGGAACTCTCTTGCTTTTTCCATGATCCAGCAGATGTTGGCAATTTGATCTCTGGTTCCTCTGCCTTTTCTAAAACCAGCTTGAACATCAGGGAGTTCACGGTTCATGTATTGCTGAAGCCTGGCTTGGAGAATTTTGAGAATTACTTTACTAGCCATGTTATATGTCAGCAAATTTGAAAAACTCAGCAGTGGCCACAGGACTGGATGAGGTCAGTTTTCATTCCAATTCCGATACCAAAGAAAGTTCCAACTTTTGTAAAATTGCCCTTATTTCTCATGCTGGCAAGGTTATGCTCAAAATCCTTCAAGCTAGGTTTCAGCAGTATGTGAAATGAGAACTTCCAGGTGTACAAACTGGGTTTTGAAGAGGCAGAGGTACCAGAGATCAAACTGTCAACATTCATTGGATCATGGAGAAAGCAAGGGAGTTCCAGAAAAACATCTACTTCTGCATCACTGACTATGCTAAAGCCTTTGACTCTGTGGATCACAACAATCTGTGGAAAATTCTCAAAGAGATGGGAATACCAGACCCTCTTACCTATATCCTGAGAAACCTGCATGTGAGTCAAGAAGCAACAGTTAGAACTGGACATGAAACAATGGACTGGTTCAAAATCAGAAAAGGAATATAACAAGGGTGTATATCATTTCCCTGTTTATTTAACTTATATGCAGAGTACATCATATGAAATGCCAGGCTAGATGAATCACAAGCTAGAATCAAGATTGCCAGGAGAAGCATCAACAATCAACAACCTCAGATATGCAGTTGATACCACTCTAATGGCAGAAAGTGAAGAGGCACTAAAGAGCCTCTTGATGAAGGTGAAAGAGGAGAGTGAAAAAGCTGGCTTGAACTTAACATTAAAAAAACTAAGATAATGGCATCTGCTCCCATCACTTCATGGCAAATAGAAGGAGAAGTGGAAGCAATGACAGATTTTTTATATTCTTAGGCTCCAAAATCACTGCAGATAGTGACTGCAGCCATGAAATTAAAAGACTCTTGCTCCTTGGAAGGAAAGCTATGACAAACCTAGAAGGCATATTAAAAAGCAGAGACATTACTTTGCTGACAAAGTTCCATATAGTCGAAGTTTTGGTTTTTCCTGTAGTCATGTCCGAATGTGAGAGTTGGACCATAAAGAATCCTGAGCACTGAAGAATTAATGCCTTCTAATCGTGGTGATAGAGAAGACTCTTGAGAGTCCCTTGGACTGCAAGGAGATTAAACCAGTCAATCCTAAAGGAAATCAGTCCTGAATATTCATTGGAAGGACTGTTGCTGGAGCTGAAGCTCCAATACTTTGGCTACTTGATGTTAAGAGCCAGCTCATTGGAAAAGACTCTGATGCTGGGAAAGATTGAAGGCAAAAGGAGAAGGGGGTGGCAGGGGATGAAATGGTTAGATAGCATCGCCAACTCAATGGACATGAATTTGGGCAAACTCCAGGAGTTGGTGGAGGATGGAGGAGCCTGGTGTACTGCAGTCCATAGGGTTGCAAAGAGTCAGATACAACTTAGTGACTGAACAATGACAATTATATGTTACAGGTGTATAATATAGTGACTCACAATTTTCAAAGGTTATACTTCGTTTATAGTTATTATAAAATATTGGTTATATTCCCAGTGTTGTATAATATATCCTTGTAGCTTATTTTATATATACTAGTTGTTACCTCTTAATCTCCTACCTCTCCATTGCTCCTCACCCCCTTATCTCTTTTCACTGGTAGCCACAAGCTTGTTCTCTATATCTGGAAATCTGTTTCTTTTTAAAAATATATTCTCTACTTTGTTGTGTTTTATATATCCCATGTACAAGAGATATCACACCATATTGGTTTTTCTCTACGAGGCTTATTTCACTTAGCATAATACCCTCCGAGTCCATCCATTTTGCTACAAATGGAAAATATCTCTCTATTCTTGAGAAAGAAAATAGTTACTCTTTTCCATGGCATAAAATTACTTGATTATCTGTCTCCTACCCACCTATCTTTCCCTATCTCCTATAGCATTATCCTCCTCAGACATGTATATATAACCTTTGAATTCCAGTAATAATGAATCATTTTAACCATTTTTTTACTCAAACATATCTTTCCTTCATCCTAGTCCCTCTGCCTGGAATTCCATTATATTGCTCAAGGCTCTCTAGAGAAACAGAATGAGTAGGATATATAGATAGACATGTCTAAGATTTATTATAGGAATTGGAGACTGAGTCCCACAGTCTACTGTTTGCAAATTGCAGACCAGGAAAGCCTGTAGTGTAATTCAGCCTGAGTCCTAAGGCCCAGGACTCAGAGCACCAGTGTTGAAGTACAGGAGGAGATGAATGTTACAGTTCAAGCATAGAGTTAATCTGCTTTACTCTTTTTGTTCTAATAGATTCTTACTGGATTGGATAATACCCACATATACTAGTGAGGGTAATCTTTATTCAGTCTACAGATTCAAACGCTATTCTCGTCTGGAAGCACCCTCACAGACACATCCAGAACTAGACATTTTACAAGTTCTTAGTAGAGCTTAGTTAGCTCTTAGTTCAGTCAAATTGACACATAAATTAACTATCACCATCATCTTTTTATTTGCCTCTCAAACTCCTCCTAAATCTTCAAGTCACAGATCAAATGGACTCTTCTGTAAATTCTATACCTGAGTCAATTGAAGCACCCTTGCCTTCCTTCTACATATTCAGTATCTTTTACACATCTCCATTATAGAATTCATCATCCCGCATGGTAATTTTCTCTCAACTAGACTAAGATTCTAAGAGCAGAACAAGTTTTCTTTCCTCTCTGGTATTAAAACAATGACTGGCACATGGAAGGCTTCATTGACTTAATGCTGTATACAGCTTCTCAAAGAAGATTCAAACATTTGCTAGTATGACTTAAAGAAGGGGAAAAAAGAATATAATCGAAGGAATTATTTTTTTTTCCAAATCAGGTATGGCCCATATATATATTTATATATTGTTGTCTGCCAGAAGATTTTAGCATTTTAGGCTTAAATTTCATTTCCTATTTTAGACCATACCCCAGCACAGAAGTTGTCAGATCTGTTTTGTAAAGGCTGGTATTTCTTAAGTGTTCCATGAAGATTTTAGTTCAAAATAAATTCAAGGCCTCAGGGAAAACTGAATCTGAGCTCCTGACTTCCCTTAGCATTTAAACACCAAAGCATGATCTTGGAGCATTTTCCTGTTTGCATCTTGACTTTATGATCCAGAATTCTGTTGAACTGCAACATTCCACAAATCCTAAAATAACTAATCCTTTTGCCTCTGCTATTGTCTGCTACCTCTGCATTATGTTTCTTTCTTTATTTTTAACTTTTTATTTTATATTGAAGTATAGTTGATTAAAAATGTTTGATAGTTTCAGGTGTGCTGCAAAGTGATTCAGTTACACATATATACATGTCTGTTTTTTTCCAAATTCTTTTCCCATTTAGGTTGTTTCATAATATTGTACATTTCTATTTTTGCATTTCAGAATAGTTGTCCTTTTATCAGTAGAAGAGACATTTTTCTTATTGCATCATCTCTTTTCCAGTTAATTTTCATTGTAAGTTTTCCTCCATTTGGAAAATAGATATATAGCTTATGATTCCCAGCTCAGAGGGTATTCAGGATTGGAAAAATGAGATATTTATACTTTTTAGTTACAAATAGAATCATTAGTCAGGATTTTTGTTATATTATCCTACAGGAATGAGCACTGTTCACTCCTAGCTCCTACACCTGAATTACAAAATATAAAAGACAGAACAGGCTCACATAGAAACCAACACCATAGTTATTTGTTGAAAGTGCAGATTTCTCCCCCAAATGTGGACACTGCTTTCTTAGGAAGTTTAGTGGGCTCTTTACCAATTTCTTTAAAAATGACCAGTTTTTATTTGAAATATGTTGAAATAAATAACTTAATAGAACTGTTTGTTCATTATGAAGCTAGGAATAAGAATTATCCTCTCCATTCCTTGCCCCTCCTGTTTATTCTCATTTCACTTTAAATGGATGTGAAGAGCAGACTGCTCGATGCTGAAGACCTAGCTATTGGTGCATGATAGATAAGACCAAGCCCCTAATGACATCATGGGATTTGGGATTCTGATCACTTCACAGTACAATGAGCTTTCCTGTGTTATTTGTCCAGACTAATCACCCCATGCACTTTTTGTCTGTTTGAAACAAAGAGAACTGGGCAAGGAAAAGCACTGATGGCTCAGAACCAGTCCCTTTGATTGAGAGACTGGATGAACAACATAAGTATATATTCTACTGACAGTAAAGATAATTATACAGCCTAGCATTCGAATAGCTCTTTATAGTTCATAACGGGCTTTTCACACATGTTATTTCGTTTTAGCTTCAAACAAAACCATAAGATAGGTAGGTAAATAGGTAAATTGTCACCCTTATTTCACTGAAGAGAAACTAAGCCCCAGAAACGTGCCCACTAGAAAGGTACTCCTTCTATTTCTGTGCTCTCCATCTCAAGAATCTCAAGAATAGAAAAGGCAAATATTTACATAATAGAGAAGAACCAAGATTCAAACCCAGGCAAACTGGTTTCAGAGTCTGGGCCCTTAACTGGCATCCCTCTTATTGGGGTAGCATTTTCCTGGACACACAGCACAGGCATCCACGCATTGCAGCCCAGAGAGGCTAAGTGCCCATGTGGAAACAATACTGAAGCTGCTGTTTCTCAGGAGCACAGAAAAGCCCTTTGTTAGAGTGAAATAAAAATATCCAAGTGATAGGATTTACCCTTCTCCCACCTCTTAGTATTCCTTCCGGCGTTTTCTTGTTATTTTGTACTTTAGAAGCCAAGAATCATAAATATAAGATGAAGGGTGGGAAGGAGAATTAACAGAACAACTGGGAAACCATTTTTAAAACAAATCTGCTAGTATGTGGCTGGGTGAATAAATATTCTCCCTCTTGCAAAAGGGCAAGGTTCATACCCTGTGGCCTTGGAACAGGGAAGGATAGAGTAGTGGCTAAAATCTTAGACTCTGGAGCCAGTCTCTCAGGGTTCTAGTCTAACTATGCAAATTTAAACAACCTATGACCTATGTATTTTATTATTCTCCTGTATAAAAAGAGATGATAACAATAGTACTTCACTTGTGAAAATAATATGAGTTATTAAAGGAAAGCTATGACAAACCTAGACTGCATATTTAAAAAGCAGAGATATCACTTTACTGACAAAGGTCTATATAGTCAAAACTTCGGGTTTTCCAATTGTCACGTACGGATGTAAGAGTTAGACCATAAAGAAAGCTGGCCGCTGAAGAATTGATGCTGTTAAATCGTGGTGCTGGAGAAGACCCTTGAGAGTCGCTTGGACTGCAAGGAGATCAAACAAGTCAATCCCAAAGGAGATCAACCATGAATATTCATTGGGAAGACTGTTGCTGAAGCTGAAGCTCCAGTACTTTGGCCACCTGATGCAAAGAGCTGACTCACTGGAAAAGATCCTGCTGCTGGGAAAAACTGAAGGGGAAAGAAGAGGGCACCAGAGGATGAGATGGTTAGGTAGCATTACCAACTAATTGATGTGAATTTGGGCAAACTCCAGGAAATAATGGAGGACAGAGGAGCCTGGTGTGCTGCAGTCCATGGAGTCACAAAGAGTTGGACAAAATTTAGCAACTGAATAACAACAATATGTGTATATTATTTAGAGTCTGACCATAGTAAATGCATGATTGTTATTATTTTACATAATGAGATATTATTTTAAAGGCCTGATGTGTATAGGTGCTCAATAAATATTAGCTCTCTTCTTTAAATGGCAACCCACTCCAGTATTCTTGCCTGGAAAATCCCATGGACAGAGGAGCCTTGTAGGTTACAGTCCACAGGGTCGCAAAGAGTCGGACACGACTGAGCGACTTCACTTTCACTTTCACTTTCTTTTATATGTAGTTTAGATTACTGGAAAGACTCACATTCTTTGAAAAATATTTGCCTTATATCAGTTACCTTGGTGCTAGGATAAACAGCTATTTATTATATTTTTGAGAGATTAACCAGCTTCCTTTTTTTAACTCTTGTCCAGGGGCTCTCCTCTATCCCTTCCTAAATGTCATTTTCCTTTTTAAGAAATTTAATACCTCTTGCCTCTGCCAAATCATTTTACCCACCTTAGCTGTTTCATCAGTTTCAGCCTGGAGGCACCTTATTGAAATAGGCAGTGTTTCTCTTTTGCTCATGAAGCCTGGATTTACTTAGGTGGTTTTCTCTAATTCATTTCTCCTCTATACTGTCACAATGAGAAGTCATGTCTTTAAGTTTTTAATTCCTCTAATCTCTATTGACATTTTCTCAGTGGTAAGCTAGTATTCTCCACTGACCTATAAATTACTTTGCTGACAAAGGTCCATCTAGTCAAAGTTATGGTTTTTGCAGGAGTCATGTATGGATGTAAGAGCTGGACTATAAAGAAACCTGAGCACTGAAGAATTGATGCTTTTGAACTGTGGTGTTGGAGAAGACTCTTGAAAGTCCCTTGAACAGCAGGGAAATCAAACAGTCCATCCTAAAGGAAATCAGTCCTGAATATTCATTGGAAGGACTGATATTGAAGCTGAAGCTCCAATATTTTGGCCACCTGATGCAAGAGGCTGAATCATTAGAAAATACCCTGATGCTTGGAAAGATTGAAGGCAGGAGGAGAAGGGGACAGAGGATGAGATGGTTGGATGGCATCACCAACTCAACAGATGTGAGCTTAAGCAAGCTCTGGAGTTGGTGATGGACAGGGATGTCTGGCATGCTATAGTCCACGGGGTTGCAAAGAGTCGGACACGACTGAGTGACTGAACTGAGGGATGTACAAAGCTATAGTCCCACTGCCTAGCAAAATGCTAGGAACAAGAGGTACTTTATAAATATTTGTTGAAGAAACCAGTCAATGCTGAAGGAATTAAATATAAGAAAAGTATCCTCTCCTCTCCTCAATTAACTAGAACCTAATTGAGAAATTATCTGAAATTAAGCAGTATGTGAGTTGCCTTATACTTTTAAAAGAAAAAAAATAATTTTAGAGACCTAAACTGATATCATGGATTTAATTTAATACAGTTATAACAGTTTCAGACCATACCCTGGAGTAACCATACATTCATTTCAATGGCTTAGGCCTTCTATGTACTTAGTCGCTCAGCCGTGTCCAACCAACTCTTTGTGACCCCATGGACTGTAGCCCACCAGGCTCGTCTGTCCATGGGGATTCTCCAGGCAAGAGTCCTGGAGTGGGTTTCCGTGCCTTCCTCAGAGGCCTTCTATAACAACACTATATTCAATGAGAATATTTATGAACATGTCAAAAATGAGCTAGTGTCATCATGACCTTGTAACACAGGTCAGGATTTTGGACTTTGAACTTACTCTTCCCACTGCCTCAAACTCTCTTTTCCTAAATACCAGAAAAGTTTGTTCACTACCTTCCACTATATTCCAGTCTCTGTTCAAAGGCATTCCCTGACAATAGTGTTTAAAATGAGTCAGTTTTTTCCCCTATCATTCTTTATTTCCTTTTTCTACTTTTGAAAAGCTTTGTAAACTAGGTTTATTGAAGTATAATTGCCCTACACTTAATTACACAAATTTAAAGTTTGATGTTTAACAGATACACCTATGAAACCATCATCACAATCAAGAAAACAAACATATTCAAAAGTTTCCTCACGTTCCTTTATAATGCTTTTCACTCCCCTTCTTCCCACCCCTAGGTAGTCACTGATCTATCCTGTCACTGTAGATAAGTTTGCATTCTTTAGAATTTTATGTAAATAGAATCACTCTTTTCTGGAGAGTCTGTTTTTGTTTTTGTTTTTGTTTTTTTTAGTTTAGTTCAGTCCCTCAGTCGTGTCCAGCTCTCTACAACCGCATGGACTGTAGCACGCCAGGCTTCCCTGTCAATCACCAATTCCTGGAGCTTGCTCAACTCAAGTCCATTGAGTTTATGATGCCGTCCAACCATCTCATCCTCTGCTGTCCCCATCTCCTTCCGCCTTCAATCTTTCCCAGCGTCAGGATCTTTTCCAAGGAGTCAGTTCTTCACATCAAGTGGCCAGAGTATTGGAGCTTCAGCTTCAGCATCAGTCCTTCCAATGAATATTCAGGACTGATTTCCTTTAGAATTGACTGGTTTGATCTCCTTGCAGGCCAAGGGACTCTCAAGAGTCTTCTCCAACACCACAGTTCAAAAGCATCAATTCTTCGGCACTCAGCTTTCTTTATGGTTCCAACTCTCACATCCATACATGACTACTGGAAAAACCATAGCTTTGACTAGATGGACCTTTGTTGGCAAAGTAGTGTCTCTACTTTTTAATATGATGTCTAGGTTGGTCATAGCTTTTCTTCCAAGGAGCAAGCATCTTTTAATTTCATGGCTGCGGTCACCATCATCTGCTGTGATTATGGAGCCCAAGAAAATAAAGTCTCTCACTGTTTCCATTGTTTCCCCATCTGTTTGCCATGAAATAATGAGACCGAATGCCATGATCTTCCTTTTCTGAACGTTGAGTTTTAAGCCAACTTTTTCACTCTCCTCTCTCATTTTCATCAAGAGACTCTTCAGTCTCTCTTTGCTTTCTGCCATAAGGGTGGTGTCATCTGCATATCTGAGGTTATTGATATTTCTCCCAGCAATCTTGATTCCAGCCTGTGCTTCATCCAGCCCAGCATTTCACCTGATGTACTCTGCATAGAAGTCAAATAAGCAGGGTGACAATATACTGCCTTCTGGTTGCTTTTACTCTGCAAAATTATTTTAACATTCATTCCATGTGATGAATGTATCATCTGTTCATTTCTTTTTATTAATGAATATTATTACATTGTGTGGATGTACTACAATTTGTTTATTTGCCTGTTGATGGACTTCTAGGCTGTTTCCATGGACCATGGGGTCGCAAAGAGTTGGATACAACTGAGTCAGCATGCATACAGTTATTGGCTATTACAGATAAGCCTGCTGTAAACATTCATCTACAAGTCTCTATGTGTCATATGCTTTCATTTCTCTTAGGTAAATTCCTAGCAGTAGACAAGGTGGGCCACGTAGTAGATGTATATTTGACTTATAAAGAAACTATCAAACTATGATTCATTGCATTGTCAGCACTTGGTGTGGTCAGACTTTTTAAATTTTAGACATTTTAATAAATGGTATTACGTTATGAAGGAAATGGCAACCCACTCCAGTGTTCTTGCCGGAGAAATCCAATGGACAGTGGGCTACAGTCCATGGTGTCACAAAAGAGTCAGACACAGCTTAGTGACTAAACCACAAATGGTATCATATTATGGTTTCATTATAAGTTTGCACATTCTTAATGATGTTAAACATCTTTTCACAAGCTTATTTGCCATCCATGTGTCTTCTCTGGTGAAATATCTGTTCAAATCTTTTGCCCATTTAAAAACATTGATTAGTTTTGTTTCTAGAGACTTCCCCGGCAGTTCAGTGGTTAAGACTCTGTGCTTCTAGTGCAAGGTGCATGGGTTTGATCCCTAGTCTGGGAACTAACATCCCACATGCCACACAGTGTAGCCAAAAAAAAAAAAATTGGTTTGTTTCCTTGTTAGTGAGTTTTGAGAGTTCTTTATATAGTCTGAATACAAGTATGATATCACATGCAATTTGCAAATGTTTTCTTCTAGTCAGCATCTTGCCTTTTCATTATTGTAGAGAAAGGATCAAAATTTTAAAGTTTTGATGAATTATAATGATCAGTTTTTTTATTTTAGAATTGTGTTTTTATTACCTAAGTTCAATATTTTTCCCAAATTATTTTCCTAAATTTTCTTCTATGTGTTTTTAGTTTTAGGTTTTATGTTTAGGCCTATGATTTTTAGCTAACTTTTATGCATGGCATAAGATATGAATTAAAATCTATTTTTGCATATGGATCTCTAATTATTTCAGCATTATTCATTGAAGAGGCTCTCCTTTCTTTATAGAATTGCCTTTTTACCTTTGTAAAAAATAAATTGATTTCTTGAATTCTTGAAATGACAAAATGACAGAGCTGGAGAACAGATTAGTAGTTGCCAGAGATTAAAAAGCAGATAGGGAGAGAGAGGGCCATAGCTATGACAAGATAGCAGGTGCCTGTGGTGGTACTATCTTTATCTTGACTGAAGTGATAGTCACACAGTTTATACATGTAATAAAATTGCATAGAACTAAACATGTACACATGCACACATAAATGGGTATATATAAAACTACTGAAGTATGAATAATCAATGGATTTTATCAGTGCCAAATATCTAGTTGTGATATCACACTGTAGTTGCACTAGCTGTTACCACTGGGGAAAACTGGGTGAGTCTGTTGAAAAGTTACATCTAGAGATAGCAGGCAAAGAATTGAACCAAGTATCATGTACCCATTACGGACTATTATGCAACTATTTAAAAGAACAAATTAGAGCTTATCATTTACTTGTTAGAATTTTCATAAAGCTTTGTTGAATGAGAAAAGTCTGTTTCAGAAATGTGTAATATGATTCTAATTTTAGGAAATGATGCCCAAAAATACCCCCATCAGTTCAATTCAGTCACTCAGTCGTGTCCAACTCTTTGCAACCCCATGAATCGCAGCACGCCAGGCCTCCCTGTCCATCACCAACTCCCGGAGTTCACCCAAACTCATGTCCATTGAGTCGGTGATGCCATCCAGCCATCTCATCCTCTGTTGTCCCCTTCTCCTCCTGCCCCCAATCCCTCCCAGCATCAGAGTCTTTTCCAATGAGTCAACTCTTCGCATGAGGTGGCCAAAGTATTGGAGTTTTAGCTTTAGCTTCAGTCCTTCCAAAGAACACCCAGGACTGATCTCCTTCAGAATGGACTGGTTGGATCTACTTGCAGTCCAAGGGACTCTCAAGAGTCTTCCCCAATACCACAGTTCAAAAGCATCAATTCTACATATATATATATACACACATATATATATAAACATACATATTTGTACATAGCTGTGGTGTGTGTGTGAGGCAGATTTGACAATGGCTACATACATATGAAGAAACATACTTGTTTGTTAACATGAATTACCTTGATGGGAGAATGGATGACATGGGGGGTTTAGAGATACTGGGAGAAGGAATAACAAAGAAAAATAGAAAAAGAAAAAAAATACTAATATGTAAACCAATAATAATGTATTCACATATGCAATTATTTGTTTTGTGTTGTTACAAATTTATAGAAAATTTAAGAACTAATTGTTTTTATTTTACTATTATTATTTGATAACTAAATTTATTCAGATATAATTTACATGTCATTCAATTCACCCAAAGTGTATAATTCACTAGTTTGTCGTGTATTCAGAGTTGTACAACAATTGCCACAGTAAATTTTAAAACACTTTATCACTGTAAAAAGAAGTCCCATATCCATTATCAATTATTCCCCTTTTCCTCCCAATTCCACTGGCCAGTCTTGCCTGGAAAATCTCATGCACAGACGAGCCTGGTGGGCTACAGTCCATGGGGGTCACGAAAAAGTTGAAGATGACTTAGTGACTAAACAACAACAACAAAGAGCAAAGTGGGCTAAATAATCCACACCACTTTAGCTTCAGTCCTTCCAAAGAACACCCAGGACTGATCTCCTTCAGAATGGACTGGTTGGATCTACTTGCAGTCCAAGGGACTCTCAAGAGTCTTCCCCAGTACCACAGTTCAAAAGTATCAATTCTACATATATATATATACACACATATATATATAAACATACATATTTGTACATAGCTGTGGTGTGTGTGTGAGGCAGATTTGACAATGGCTACATACATATGAAGAAACATACTTGTTTGTTAACATGAATTACCTTGATGGGAGAATGGATGACATGGGGGGTTTAGAGATACTGGGAGAAGGAATAACAAAGAAAAATAGAAAAAGAAAAAAAATACTAATATGTAAACCAATAATAATGTATTCACATATGCAATTATTTGTTTTGTGTTGTTACAAATTTATAGAAAATTTAAGAACTAATTGTTTTTATTTTACTATTATTATTTGATAACTAAATTTATTCAGATATAATTTACATGTCATTCAATTCACCCAAAGTGTATAATTCACTAGTTTGTCGTGTATTCAGAGTTGTACAACAATTGCCACAGTAAATTTTAAAACACTTTATCACTGTAAAAAGAAGTCCCATATCCGTTATCAATTATTCCCCTTTTCCTCCCAATTCCACTGGCCAGTCTTGCCTGGAAAATCTCATGCACAGACGAGCCTGGTGGGCTACAGTCCATGGGGGTCACGAAAAAGTTGAAGATGACTTAGTGACTAAACAACAACAACAAAGAGCAAAGTGGGCTAAATAATCCACACCACACTGCCCAGAACACAGTAGATCTTAGTACCTGTTATAGTTTTTTTCTTTCCTTCCTCTTGTCTCACTTTTGGGACTTAGAGAAGTTCCAGTTGAATAATGAGGCCTGTCCAATAATGTGATGTCATGTTTGTATTTCAAGTAAAGTGAGAAATATATGTAAATACTATTTTAAAAGTTATCTTCATACCCAAGCAAGGGTTCTTTCAATGGTTTGGCTCATGAGAAAAAACTTTAACAAAGCTAGAAGCACCGTGATTCAAGGTCTCTTTCTTCTTCCTACCCCTCCCTCACCTCTTCCCCCTACCCCTGCTGCTACTGCTGCTGCTGCTAAGTCGCTTCAGTCGTGTCCGACTCTGTGCAGCCCCATAGGTGGCAGCCCACTAGGCTCCCCCATCCCTGGGATTCTCCAGGCAAGAACACTGGAGTGGGTTGCCATTTCCTTCTCCAGTGCATGAAAGTGAAAAGTGAAAGTGAAGTCGCTCAGTCGTGCCCCAGTTTCTCCCAATTCACTTCCCCTGTGCATGAAAACCTTTCTCCAACATATGAGAATTACTGAATACAAATTGAATGATTGAAGAGTTAAAAAAAAAAAGTTTAGTCTATAAAAGATTTGTAAAGTGATTAGTAACCCATATTTTCTCTGAACTGTTTTTGTACCTTGACATAACCTCCCTCCCTCACTCTCTCCCTGTCTCGCACACATGCACACTCATTCTCAATCTCACTCTCTCCTCTTCTCTCTCTTTCTATTAAGAAATGAAAATCTCATGAAAGTCATTTCCGTGTCATGTGTTCATTCATTTAACAAAGACAAGTTAATGCCTAGACTGCATATAGCACTCTTCAAGGTACTTGGTCCATGGTTGCATCTTAAGAAATGAGATGGGATTTGAGGAACTGGTCAATTAGCACATGCCTTACCAAACCAAAACATTATTGTCATGTTTGCTCTATATTTGTGCAGCTTATCTACCTAATTATAGCTTAGGAATGATCAAGAAAAACAATGTGAGTGACCCTAGGAGAGGTTGTGGTTGATGCCACTTTAACTCCACTCTGTATCAGCTTTACAACTGGCCAAGGACAAATAGCATCTTGCTTTCAACTTCTTGGACAGGTAATATTGAGCAACTCGAATCCCCTTAAATAGATTCCCAAACTGCTACAAACTTTTTGACCTTCTTAAGAGATCTAGAATCTGATTGGTTCTATTTAAAAACCTAGCTGTTTTCTTTTAAAACAAAAAACTCAGAGACTTGGGATAGACTTAAAAATTTTTTTTTAATCTGAAGCTAGGAGGATTTTACACAGTGTGAATTGTGAAATGAAAATTGGATTATTTGGTTTAGCAGGTGCATAATGAATTATTACTACTTTTAATGTTAGGCAGACATATCCCTACATTCAAGAAATACATCTTGTACACAAATAGCTATAATGTTAGACAAAATATATTGTTATAATAGATGGTCTAAAAATGCCACTTAAAACGGATAAGGAAGAGATTTATTCCTGTTAGGTGGGATTAGAAAGGGTTTCATAAAGAAAATATCATCATATCCAAAGTCAAAGAAGAGGCATAAATATGGAGACATAATAAAAGCAACCCAAGTATATTATAGCCAGTAATCCCACCTGCTTGGAACTTGGGGAAAAGGAAATAAAATTAGAGGATTTGTAGTAATCATGAAGACCCCAAAATGTCATCAAAGGAATTGGGAGTTTTTGGTTTTTTTTTTTTAATTTTACTTTATTTTACTTTGCAATACTGTATTGGTTTTACCATATATCAACATGAATTCTGCCACAGGTGTACATGAGTTCCCAATCCTGAACCCCCCTCCCACCTCCCTCCCCATACCATTTCTCTGGGTCATCCCAGTGCACCAGCCCCAAACATCCCGTATCCTGCATTGAACCTAGACTGGTGATTCATTTCTTACATGATATTATACATGTTTCAATGCCATTCTCCCAAATCATCCCACCCTCTCCCTCTCCCACAGAGTCCAAAATTCTGTTCTATACATCTGTGTCTCTTTTGCTGTCTCACATAACAGGGTTATGATTGCCATATTTCTAAATTCCATATATATGTGTTAGTATACTGTATTGGTGTTTTTCTTTCTGGCTTACTTCACTCTCTATAACAGGCTCCAGTTTCATCCACCTCATTAGAACTGATTCAAAAGTATTCTTTTTAATGGCTGAGTAATACTCCATTGTGTATATGTACCACAGCTTTCTTATCCATTCATCTGCTGATGGACATCTAGGTTGCTTCCATGTCCTGGCTATTATAAACAGTGCTGCAATGAACATTGGGGTACACGTGTCTCTTTCAATTCTGGTTTTTATTTTGAAGCCAACAAAAAAACATGGAAGTGTTCTGAAACAAGGAGTTATAATCAAAACTGTCTTAAAGAGATTATTCTGACAACCATGTGTATGCTAGAATTTGAAATATCAGAGGAAGGAAGATGAACAGAGAAGCCATAGTTGTATTAGGCCAGGTGGCCCTGAACTCAGAGAGCAAAATCACAGTAGGTGTCAGTTCTCTAAACATGAAACA
Organism: Cephalophus harveyi; assembly: GCA_006410635.1. Lineage (NCBI taxonomy): Eukaryota > Metazoa > Chordata > Mammalia > Artiodactyla > Bovidae > Cephalophus > Cephalophus harveyi. The sequence continues at coordinate 418,850 of SJYT01019976.1, read as the reverse complement.
GGAATTTGAATTAAGGGAACAGAGGCAAGAGATACTATGATGAGGGATGACTGGAATTTGGGAGCTGATTTCAGTGGTGAAAGAAAGAATGTAAGATGCTTTGCAGTTTAATGTCTGTGTGCTTGGGAGGTCGACAGTGCTCTTCAAACGAGAAAGGAAACAAAGATAGATAAGACCTGTGGAAGAAGGAAAGTGATGTTTCATTTATTCAGTGAATATTTATTGAGCACTTACTATGTGTCAGGCACTATTCTGGGGGGATGAGCGTTTTCTTTAATTTTTAAAACACTTTATGTGGCAAAGGCAGTGTTCTCAGTCTGGGTGACTCCAAAGGCAGAGCTGGAGCCAGTGAGCAGGAGTCAGCCAGGGCCTCCCCGGTGGTTCAGCAGTGGAGAATCCACCAGCCGATGCAGGAGACCCAGGTTCAATCCCTAGCTCAGGGAGATCCCCTGGAGAAGGAGGTGACAGCCCACTCCAGTATTCTCGCCTGGAAAATCCCGTGGACAGAGGAGACTGGTGGGCTACAGCCCATGGGGTCGCCAGGAGTCAGACACGACTTAGTGACTAGACAACAGCGGCAGGAAGTAAAGCAGCCTTCCTAATAAGTGGAGGCTTTTTAGTAAGTAGTGAGAGCTCTGTTACAGGCTGTATTCAAGCCTAAATTGGATAATATTCTTCAAGGAGCTCTGTTACAAGGGATTCCTGCATTAAGAGGGAGGTTAGGCTAACCTCTCTGCAAGTTCTCTCTCAATCTTAAGAGTCCGTTCTTTTCATGATCTACTCCTATGGGTTCTATTATTAATCTCTGGTTTCTCTCAATTATTAAATAAATTACTCAGTCTGTCTGCCATTCAGTAAAACTCACACATTTACATCTGTTATTCTTAAATTATTCTTGGTTAGGGCTCTTCTTTATTAAAAAATTCTACCCAGTAATGTTACCTCTATACCTAATTTAGAATGTCAACCCTGGTAGATTGGGTTATAAATATCAGAGGGGAAAGGATGTTTTGTGCCTAATAATATTTTTGTTTGTAAGAAGCTGCACAGATGAGAAATGAATTATCTTGACTTCAAGATTGCAATGCAGTTTCTGTATTTTGCAGCAATTCAAGAAGGAAAAAAAAAATACCTCGGAGAGGCTCATTTTGATACAGCACGGTAAAGAAAGAGAATAATTGTTCTCCAACACTGTAAAGCTTTAGATCGGAAACATTTATCTGTGCTGCGTTTTAAAAAAATAAGAAAGGGAAGGAAAGGAAAGGAAAAAGAGAACCTGTCGGGGGCTCCCCTATAAGCTATAGTTAAAGCTTTGCATTTCCTGGTGTCTTTTGAAACGTAAAATTCCACAACAAATAGCTCTGTAACGTATAACCAGTATGAAGATTCAATTCAGTTTTAAGCACTTTAGTTTGCTTTTGAATCTTGCTATTTTCTGCATTTGTTTTGACTGCTCTCATCATTCAAGATTGACGCTTGGATGGGTGTGTAGGAGGAAGCAGCAGCAGCAGGCTTACAGCTTGCAGACAAAAAAAATCTGCCTTATCTGATGGCTATTATTGAAAATGCGAGGTGTAGCCTGGGCTGGGTAATGAAGGGGAGCGAACGAGGGGGAGCAAGGAGCATGGAGCTGCATACTGATGAGTGTAGGAGTACTTGATAAAAAGAATTCTGGCTGCTGGCCGTGCATTGCTCATTGTGGAGTACTCCAACAATCACATAGAACGCAGACCAGCCTAAGCTGACAGCTTGATATGCCTTCTTCTGCTGCCTGGTTTTGGGGGCTGTGTGACGTACTGGTCTGTAGTAAAGATTAATATGTAAGAAATGTGGAGCTAGGATCAAGTCATACTCCACAGCCTGCCTGGCAAACTATGTTTTACTTCTGACTTTGCTCTCTCGCTGAGAACATTAATCTGTCAAGCTGGCGGGCTCCTTTGATAGCAACTTTCCCAGGAGCATGATGTGGCAATGCCACCTCTCAGCCCAGGACTACCGCTATTACCCCGTGGACGGCTACTCCCTGCTTAAACGCTTCCCTCTTCATCCTCTTACAGGACCCAGATGCCCTGTCCAAACAGTGGGACAATGGTTGGAAAGCATTGGGCTACCTCAGTACGAGAACCACCTGATGGCTAATGGATTTGACAATGTGCAGTTTATGGTAAGACGCTCTCTGTGTCCACGGAGCTGCCTTTTGTCTGTCTTTGCTTCTTATGTGTCTTACACGGCTCAGAGGCAGCCTGATTTGCACCAAAACTGGTCAATTTTATATATGTAACTGCATTAGAAAATTGGATGCCCTTAGGACTGAATCGACTGTGTAACATATAGGCACTTGCTGAAAAATGAGATCTATGTGCATCCATATACATGTGTATTATATGAATGAACCGGTGAGAGTACTATTTATAGGCAGTGAAAGAAGATTAACATTTATATTCTCCCTGTCATTCTTTGTGTGATTTTTATAAATCTGTCATCTCAGAATACCCAGTTAGATGATGATAGCACTCTTCAGTTAATTCTAGATTCCTGAAACATTTCATTTGGGTATCAGCACTTAGTGATTAATTAAATAATTTGTTGCGTTTATGGTATGAAGATCATTTTTTTTCCTTATAATTGTTCAATAAGGAGTTTAAATTGTGTGGATGACCTTTAGTTCATTAGCAAACTGATTCGAATGGTCTATTATAGAGAGCTTTCGCTTAGTTTATATGCTGATTGAAGAGCAGCAAGGTATTGTTTATGATTTTAGGTAGAAAACAAACACTTCCATCAGTTAACTGTCAATATCTAGAAAGAGAGGCTGATGGACTAAGTACATTAGTGTGCTTCTGAATACTGGTCTGCCTGCAGTCTAAAGCTGGTCATGCAAACTTCCCACTGTGATGAGTATAGGTGAGGAAGGAGGATGGGGAACTGTGCAGACCCATAACACAGCTTTGTGATCACTCACATGCCTCCCCCAGTGCTCATCAGGTTCCCTTGTTAAGCTACGTCACAGTCAGTATTACCTTTCTTTGCTTTTAAGGTCCCATCACACACATTACTAATCCTAAATTTAGAGAGAAAATACTTAACATAGGCATGTAGTACCAAATGGCTTGCAGAAACAATTACTAGTTATTTCTAAATAAAATACTGGAGTTTACACCTGAGGCTTATTAATAATAAAATTGATAATATTATACTAAGAGCTATGCACGTCTTTTTATTTTCATTTTAGATTATTTTCTCCAAGCTTGACTTGACTATTGTAGATTTGAAGATTATTTAAACTGTTAAACTTTTGTTTCTCCAAAACTGTGTGTCCCATGAGCTTTTTTTTTTTAACCTGCATCAGTGTAGTAAGACGTATGAGCCCTAAGTAATTGTACCCATAAAACTCTTAATGAACCCACTTTTACATAATGAGACATGCAGCAACTATTATTTTTCTCATGTTTAAGAATACTGTCACTGATTAGACAGATTGTGTAGCTATCAAAATAGGGGGGGGAATACAATTTGCTTCAGTTCCTGTGAGAGTCTTAGGACAGACTGAGTGGAATTAGGACAGCCTTAGGACACTAAACAGATGACACGAAGAATCAGAGGAGCTATTACATTTACTGCACATTTGCATGAGTCTTTATTCTTCCTCCTTATCTCTCCTTGAAATAAGACTTTCTCACTCCCACTCCTCAAACCTGCGTCCAAATTTATTCTGGTCCCGTGAGAAGTTAGCTAGGTCTTTGGATTCTCTGGATCATTTATCTACTTTGAAAGATTTTAACTCAGCATAATTTTCCTCTGAATGTTAAACACTTTAGAGTAAATATAATCCCTTTTTGAAAACCCAATGCAAAGGTTAATCAAACCTGTTTCCAATAAGCATTTGGAGATTGGAAAAAGCATTCTGAATAAAATATGTATAAACACTCCAAAATGTATCCAGGAGGAAAAAAATCCTGGACATATATGACAAAACCAAGGTCTGATCCTCTCCGTAGACTGTCGACTTTATTTTTTCAACTCAAATTATTGTATATTATTTTTCAGAAATTAAGAAAACATAGTTAATTCAGAAAAATCAATCAAACTTTCTATACAAGACAGAATTTTAAAAATTTGAATTATCATTCAGAGAAGTTAATTATGAAAATGAAGCAAATCATAAAACAGTGTCATCAATTATCACTTTGCATGCTGCTATACACCATTTATTTGCTACTAGCATTATAAAAAATCAATTTCTATCTTTATAAAAATTATTTATTGACCTCCATAATCTAATTTACATAATTATGAACTTAGTTAAAGTACACTAATATGATCAGCCAACTTTAAGAAATAGGTTTCATTAATGTGGTGAAAAATCTGTTGGACCTGCTTAGTCTCCATTCGGTATCATATTCTAGCTTTTGTTTTTCTTGAAGCACATTCTGACCTGCATTTATTCATTCTGTTGCCTAAGCAACAAGCACCACACTCCTATTAACTATGATGTAGTGCAGGTCTTATTAGCTTTTTAGAACAAGACAGTAGAGACATCAAAAGGATATAATTAATGTTGGTTGAAATATTGTAGTGCATCCATGCATAGATATTCTTTATTTAGGAAACATTCTCGAGTTAATTTTTCATTTAATCAATATTCCATAATGAATATGAGTTTCAAAGGGCCCATATAAGTAAATTTCAAAGTATTTATTGAAAGCTTTGCAAATTTTTTTGTTAATAACTGTTCTACATACTCTTACACATAAACACAATATATGAATGATTTATCCACACAGCTGTGATTAACTTTAATAAAGATTTTTTACATCAATTCCTAGGCAGAAAAGAAGGACTTTGTTAGAAAAGAAGAACTCATTTATTTTTAAATATTTATCCATTATTGTTTCTCCTCTGGGCTCTTAAAACTTATTCCGATTTTATTTATGTATCAATCATTTTAAAATACCTGGAAGTTAAAATTCCAAAGTTTTTCTTTATGTATCTGATCCTGGTTTGCAGAATAGTTTTGCACAGGACATTTATGTATCCTTAAAAATATAAAAATAAGTGGAAATAGGTACAAAGAATAACTACAAATTTACACATAAGACTTTGGGAAAGTTTAGATCTATGTGGCAAAAGTCCCTTCAACACAGAAATCCTTTGTCTGAAGCCTTGTTCAAGCCCCACGCTGCCTGTCCATCGCCTCTGAAATCACGTATTATCAGCTCCCATCTACTTCGGCATGTCTACCTGCTACTCACTAGCCTCTGGGAGTGCTGCCATGGTCCTCTGATATCCCATTTGTTTTCCCCAAATTTGTAACATATAGGATGTGTCTGACTTTTAACATTACTTTTTTTTCACTAAGGAGTTTAAGTATGAAATGATTACTGTATAAAATGCTCGTGATGACTTACTTTCTTATTGGATATATTTCCATCATCATGTCTTTTCCTATGCTAATGGCTGCTTCCTAATATGTAAGCCTCAAACTATCTGTTCTTGTCCCGATGAATACTCATTTATACAGTCCCTCAGCTCTCACAGCTATTTCCATCCTTCCTCTCTGTCTTTCATCCTCAAAGGTCTAACTCAATTTCTGCCTTGTTTCTATAGCTTTTCTTAAGGGCTCCAGTACTTAGCAGCGTCTCTTTTCTCGATTTCATGTAAGGGTTGTATTTGGCATGAAAAATTACATTTGGCATGCCATTATTTACTCTCCAGGATTGGGAGTTAAGTTTTCACTTGAATATATCTTATCTCCCCAACTAGACTAGAAGGTCTTCGAGTCCAAGTTCTGCATATTCGATTTCCTTGCATTCCTAGCACTCTGAGCATAATGTAGTGTACACAGAAATCTCCCCATAAAAAACTGGATCCACAGCAGATTATTATAGATGGACATCCAGCCAAGGACTGAAAGCCTCATCCTGCCAGTGGGACATAGAGCATTAGTACCTGTTATCCATTCATGCAACAAACACTCCTTAAACATTTCCTATGTGCTAATGGCATTCTTAATTAAATTACTAAGGGTATAACAATAACCCTAAAGGGTATTACCTTTGACCTCAAGCAGGTTACAGTATTGCTCTTAGACCTATCATATTATTTGCATGAGCATTGCATATACACTCCTTCATGTGCTAACACAAACATGTGTATACACACGTTATATCATGGGGATCTTGTCATTCATCCTTTCATATAATCGCCATCCTTCAGCATATTACTTACGAGGAATTGTTTTTTCAGCAGCAAATTACAGTAAGCAATGGTAGAGGTAAAAATCTATCATAGCTTGGAGTAAAGAAAGATACAGATACTGATAACATTTAAACACTGGCAGTGTTATGATAGATTTGTCATCCAAAGACTTTAGTAAGAAGTTTCTCTTACTTGGAGAACTGACCCCTAGCCTCACCATGTTTTAGCATACAGTCATATTTGTAAACTCTAATCAAAGGGGAAAGGAAAGAAATTATACCAGCTCATTATTTTATCACTTCCTGTGCTTTCTGGTAATTGCCATCTAGGTTGACTTGGATGCTTTGACCACTATTAAAATTTCAAAATGCATACAGAATAAGATACAGAAAGAAATAATACCAAGAGCCCTACGTGAATTAGCATTTTTGTACACTTGGGTAGGTAGCATTCATAAAGAATTTACTGAAGGTCAAAGTGAGTACTGCCTATTAGACACAGAAATAGAGTCACAGAGCTCTTGGAAGTCATCCATTTGAACCAAAGATTTGAGCAAGGTTGATCTTATAAGTAATTCAAAACTTTTTTCATTTTTTGGGTGCATTTTACATGCTAATCAACTTACTTCTTTTCTTCTCTCTTGCATAACTTTTCTGTAATAAGAGCACCATTTGCAGTTGACCTGATAAAACTGACCTTTTAAGTATCTTCGGAGAAGGCAATAGCAAGCCACTCCAGTACTCTTGCCTAGAAAATCCCATGGATGGAGGAGCCTGGTAGGCTGCAGTCCATGGGGTCGCTAGAAGTCGGATGCGACTGAGCGACTTCACTTTCACTTTTTGCTTTCACACAATGGAGAAGGAAATGGCAACCCACTCCAGTGTTCTTGCCTGGAGAATCCCAGGGACAGGGGAGCCTGTTGGGCTCCTGTCTATGGGGTCGCACAGAGTCGGACACGACTGAAGCGACTTAGCAGCAGCAGCAGCATAAGTATCTTAGCAGCATATCTTGATCCAAGTAAGAAGTTAAACTTGGGAAGCAGAAAAATAAATTATCCCTAAAAAATAAAACTAATAACCCCCACAGTGTTTTCCTGTTTCAAGTATTGTTTAAGAAAATGTTATAAAGTTACTGAGATTTAAGGGTATAAGAGAAATATACTTACCACACTCCCTATGCCTTCCTGTTTCTGAAACAGGTGGCTTTATATTGAAAGTGCAGTTATAATTCACCATATTCATTTAGGCCAGTAGTTACATACCCACTTTTTAAAAAATATCTTTTTTTTTTCAATTATTGGCATTTAAAATCTGTTGGTAACCAAAAGTCAAAGCCAGGAGGGAGTTATTCTTTATCTAGACAACAGCTTAATTACAAGTATAACAGGCAACAGCCTTGCAGTGCTGTGAGAGAGGACTGAAGTAAGACTTCTTGTGTCCGCTGTCTTGCTTCTGTATGGTTTGATTTACTCACCTGTAAAATCAATGTAATGAGAGGTCTGCGAGAAATGTTCTTTGGGCTCGTTATTGAATATTTTGAGCTCTTTAAGGATGCAGGGTATGATAGTGGTGCCGGCAGAGCTATTAATTGTTCTTGTGGCTCTCATTAGCCTTGGAAGGACACTGATGGCTTGTGCAGCAGAAAGTCAGAAATGAGGGCAAGTGCAGGCCTAGCCATCTGAGAAGGATGGATGGCCTTCAGAAAAAACAGCAGTCACAATTCCAATCCAGTGACTCTAAGGAGAATCAAGCCTTTCCTCCTACCTGGAAGTTACTCTGATTACATATTTGAGCATTAAAATATGCTGCCCCATTTTCTAATAAACCTCTACTACAGCTACCGTTCCTAACGAATGCTCACACGAAATGGCCTTTAATTTAGTCATGCAGCATATTTGCATACTTATCTCCAGTATTGCACCAAATGACTAGATCTTTGGGATGAAGAATTTAATCATGAATTTCAAAAACTTACTAAAACGGCTGAATTACAGACTGATTTTAAGACAATCAGCCACAATCATATTTCATCTCTTCCTTAAATGGACAGATCTCTCAATGACCTCGATTTTCTCATTTCCATCACCTCCTTTACCCCTATAATCCAGCCTGCTTCCCAACTCTTCCACAAAGTTTGTTCTCTTTTAAGTAAGCTGTAACCTCTTTCTTACCAAATCTCCACCCCTACCCTCTTTTTTTCCTTGCTTCATTTCTCTTTGACCTCTTTCAAGGACTGATTTTCACTCTCCACGCCTTTTTGGTACTTATTCCCTTGCTGAAATTTGTTTGGTTTCTGTAACATTACACTGCCCTTTCCAATCGCTCCTAGTCTCCTAATCCTCCTGCCTCACAAGGTGGAGTTTGTTTAGTCCCTACTCTTCAGAGCTTTCTACCTGGCATCCATTACCATCTAGCTACTCAAAAAACATTTCCGCATACATGTCTGAGTACCAAATATTTAGCACACTTGCTTCAGCCCTACTCTACTTAAAATCTTTCAATGATTCTCAATTACCTATGGGAGATTATATTTACAAAATCCTTAATGTGGCTTTCATATTCAGGACCCTTTATGATCTGCCTGATCCGACTTCTTTTCTAGCCACATGTGTTATTGCATCTCTTTACTGTTCTCCAGAACTGGCATTTTTCTGTCATTGCCTGGCCTTTGCACACGCTGCCGCCTCTGCCAAGAATGACCTTCCTTCCCCTCGTAACTCCTTTTTATCCTTTAGATCTTAGCCTGGTTGTCACTTCTTTTAGCCGTCACTTCTTTCCCTGACCTCTCAAGTATGGGTTCGGAACCCTTCTTTCCCCTTGTCTTACTGTGCTATATTCCCTATTTACTTGTTCATCTACCCCACCACCTCTGCCACCACAAACACTACGACGGGGGTGGCAAACTTATTCTATAAATGGCCAGATAGTAAATATTTTAGGTTTTGAAAGCCATATGGTCTGTGTTGCAAGTATTCGACTTTTCTATTGCATCATGAAAGTGACCATAGATAATACACAAATAAATGGACCTGACTGTGTTCAAATATAACTTTATTTACAAAAAAAGAGGCAGATCTAGTCAATAGGCCATCATTTGCTGCCCTTGCCCTTGATTTTGAATTTCTTGAGAGTTAGAAATATGCTTGGATCTTCTGCATCTCCAAGTACAACCTCTGACTTACAGATGTAGACACGGTAAATGTTTGATGAAAGGAGGAAGAAAGGAAAAAAGGAAGGAGAAAGGGAGCAAGGAATCAGGCAGGTGGCTCCAATAAGGTTTCTGAGAGCCTGTTTGATTTAAAGAGATCCCAGCCAATAGCTGAGGATATTCAGAACAAGATCCCGTCTTCAGGAGTCAGTCAAGAGCAAAAGTGGGGTTTTGCTCTAACCAACCAGGCTGGAGTATATTTTCAGTAAGGGAACTACACAGGCATAGGGACTAGAAAAACACAGCTGCAGAGGAAGCTTTCTATTCCCTCTGTTTGGAATTCCTTTCTCTTCCCTCTTCACCTCATTTTGCAGCATTGTTCAAGCTTAAGCATCATGTCCTCCAAGAAGTATTCCCTAATGCCATTTTGTCATCTAGCTAGCATGACTGCCCTTTCTCTGTGCACCCCTTGCATCTTTTTCTTAGCCCTAAGCTAGGCCTTATTATATTTCATTGCAATTATGTTATCTGTTCAGATGTCTGCCTTCCACCCTAGAAAGTGAGATCCTGAGAGGTAGAAAGTGGGTCTTATTTATCTTTGTATTCCTAAAGCCTAACACAGGGCCTGGCATATAGTAGCTTCTTAGTAAATATTGATTGGATGACATTTTTTAAGTTTTGTTTAGTTTCATATATTATATAAATTATATCTCAGGTAACTCTCACATCTTCCTATCAGTATGGGGTCGCAAAGAGTAGGACACGACTGAGCGACTGAACTGAACTGAATAATGAAGGTAATGAGATTCACAAAGTTTTAAAAACTGCCAAGCAGCACCTAGAGTTTAAAACCAAACTGCTTTGACTTAAAGTTCCTATTCAATTCACTAAAGCCATACTGTTTCATCATTCCTCCCTTCAGTCATTCAGTGAATGTATACAGAGCCCCTGTGAGATTGCAAACACTGAACTGAACAAGAGCCCTGCCCTTCGAGCCCTTGAAACTTGGCCTATTTTTGGTCCTTTGAGGGACCTCTTCATCTCATTTCTTCATACTTTTCTTTCTCATCCTCACTGCCTCTCCAGAGGACCTCTGTTTTACCAAGACCAGAACTCTCACTGCCAAACAAATACATATCTTCCTTTCTCTGTTCATGATTTCCCTCCTGCCTAACATAGCCTATCTTCTCCCTATTCCCTATTCAAGACTTGTTCCCTAAGGCCTTGGTCTTACTGCTTGCTCTGCGGAGACTTTCTGTACTGATCTGGACCCTGCCCACCCCTTCAGCTTCACCTCTCACCCATCTTAAGCTGTGTTGAATTATTATAGTCTTAATTGTGCCACACTTGCTCACAGATCCATGTCTTTGCACACACAGTTCTCTGCTCAGAACAATACTTTCTTGCACTCATTTTTAGCCTGAGTAACTCTTACTTCAAAACCTGACTCAGAGTTTCCTTCTGTAGACCCTTTAAAACAAATTCTTTAGTATTGCTCAACTATTTTTCAGCAGCCTCTCATGGCACCCTGCTTTTCATCCATGGCAGAATCATCTAACTTCTTCCCTTAGGAGAAACCAGTGTCTGGTTCAGTGTTACTTTCCCAGTCACTAGCACATAACTGGTTCTTGCATGAATTTTCTGGGGCTGCCACACGCTGGAGGGCATGGACTATAGCGATATATTGTCTCACAATTCTGGAGGCTGCAAGTCCAGTATGTCAGCAGGTGTCAGCAGGGTCAGGTCCTTCCTCTGACAGCTCTGAGGGGATCATGTGTTCTATCCCTTTCTCCTTGGCTTTGCAAAGATGACTGTCTTCTCCTCATGTTTTCACAGTCCTCCCTCTGTGTGTGTCTGTCCAGTTCTTCTCTTATAAGGACACCAGTTATATTGCATTCAGGTCCACCCTAAGGACCTCATTTCAACTAGACTATCTCTGTAAAATCCTTGTCTTCAGATAAAGTCACATTCTGAGGTACTAGGAAGTTAATACTTCAACATAAGAATCTGAGGAAGGGACATAATCCAACCAATAGCAGTTCTCAGCAAGAGTGTGTGAATATGCTTTATTATACCTCACATTGCCAAACATAGTGCATAATGGTTACTCAGTAGATATTTGCTTAATTGAATCAAAGTCAAAGTCAACCTACTTGAGGTTTATGTGAAATTAAAAATGTCTAAAGAATCTGATATTACTCTTTCATCAATGACAAATGCAATCTTCCTGATAGCTTACTTAGTTTTAGTTAATATGAGAACCAGCGAAGCCAGAACCAAGAGCTTCCTACCTCTCTAGCCCTATACTCTTTCCATTTTACTTTGCAACCTCTGTTGGCCCCTAAATAAATCACATTTACAAAAAATGTTCATTTGTTTGTCATCCTTATAGTTGATGTCTACCTGATAGAGATATGCCAAAGGAATAGGTGATTAAACAAAAGTTGTGTTTTATAGGAAGGAAAGAAAATATAAGGAATTTAATAATATAACTACCATTAATCAATAACTTGTTAAATATTTTTTTCCATACATTGTATTTCCCTCTCTCACAAATGTTATAAAGTATGTAGTGTTATTCCAGTTTTTAAAAATGATGAAGCTTGGCTGCTGTGGGTCTTCATTGCTGCGCGTGGGCTTTCTCTAGTTGCAGCGAGCGCGGTCTGCTCTCCAGTTGCCCTGCGCAGGCTTCTCACGGTGGCGGCGTCTCTTGCTTCAGGGCACAGGCGCTAGGGGCCGCAGCCTTCAGTAGTTTTGGCGTAGGCTCAGTAGTTTCAGACCACAGGCTCTAGAGTGTGGTAGTTGAGTTGCACGGGCTTGAGCACGTGGAATCTTCCTGGGGCAGGGAATGAACCCCTGTCCCCTACATTGGAAGGTGGGCTCTCAACCGCTGGACCACCAGAGAAGTCCAAAACTTAGTTATTCAGAGACTAACATCTGGCCCCATGCACTCAAGATTCAAACCCAGGTCAATTTGAGTCTAAAGGGAAGACATTTTCAGTAAGAGTTGCTGAGGCAATGTATGTGGGCAAGATGAGACCGTATGGGTTCTGGACACACAAAAATAGCATGAGCGTTTTTTGTTCTTGGGGTGATACAGGGGATGATGATTCAGAGGGGAACCAAGAAGAGGTAAGAGAGAAGAAAAATCTTGCCTCATGCAGAGAGTAGGCAGTCTAGATTAAGGAAATTTCCTGCCACACAGGGTTATAAAAATAAAGGTATAACCCTGAGTTTGACCTCAGACCACGAGACCTTCTGCATGGGACTCATTCCATGCATGCAAGAGACACTACATGAAACAGGAGCAATGTTCATGGAAGACATGATTACATCTTTTGGATATAATGCAAATAGAAGACTTATTACAGCTTTTCTAAAAAGGAATGAATATGAATATGAATGGCTGAAAATTTTTATCCACAAGAAAACTCACATGAGAGATACATAGAAACATCTTACAGAGCATTGCTTACATGTCCCTGACTTCCTAGTCTGGTCTGTGTGTACCACGCACATCACAGACGTGGGGAACTATTCATTCATTTAAGAGCATATGAGCTGAAAGAGTAAAGAGTCCCTGTGACTCTACTTATAGAAGTATCTTAGGAGGAGAGAAAAATGCAATGAATTATTAACATAGGCTTCAGAATATCAGATCATTGATTTCTCCCCTTTGAGTTAACAGAATTAAATTTCAGGTGGTTAAATTTTTACCTTCTGTCAGACGGAGCAAAATTGACTAAGATTCATATCAAAAGCATTGTGAAACATCTTGAGTTTATAAGCCAATGTCTGTTTAGATGGTTGGCAGGAAGAGTAAGGTTTGTCCTTCCGGAGTGTTGAAGGAGACCTTGGAATAGGAGACCTAGAATCTAAAATATCTCATTTTTCTTTGACAGGAGTTATATTGCTCATTTTTATCAGAAAGAGGTAACCCTGTGGAGAAGGAGCGTTTGGTATTTGTTAGGCCTATATAGCTATATAACCCACCCAGTTGTCAGTTAGCTCAGAACAAGGAACAAGGGACATATAGGCTGGCCAATACCAACTACAGAAATCCCTTACTCTGTCAAAATGAAATGCACAAAATGAAATACCAATTAAGTCATTTAAAAACTGCTAAATGATTGACAGGAAATGGGATGAAAGGAATGTTACATAGTTTTTTAAAAATGTGATGTGCTTACTTTCTGGTAAATAGTTATGAAACAGTGGAAATAAAAATACCATATTAAATATCATCACACTTCATAGTCTTTAAAACTCTTACATATATATTATCTCAATTAATGGAGGGGGCAAAATTAATTCTACTTTCAGTTCTAGCATAATGGTCTGGCATTAGGTAAGCCTTTTTCTCTGCAATCTCTGAACAAGCTCAGATATAACCTGATTTTTTTTTTTTTTTTTAAAACCTCCCTCAATGCTGTGCCTTTCCTAGATGCTTCTTCTGATTACATGTCCTCCATTCATTGCCAACCTTCTCATAAGCAATATCTACACTTTCTAGCTTTCCCTTCTACTCAATACAATCAGGACTCAATACAATTAGCATCTGTCAGCATCCTGAAATTATTTTTAAGTGATGACTAATGAACTCTGAATTGCCAAATACAGCACACACTTTCCAGGCCTTATTGACTTCATATTTCTGTGGTCTTGGTCTCTGCTGACCATGCTTTTTCTGCCTTGCTTCTATATCCTTGGTGCCTCCTACTCCAGCAACCACTGCCTCTAGCTCCTTTGTAGATCCCCCTGCCTCTGCGTGTCCCCCAGGGTTCAGCTCTTTCCCTCTTCTCTTCTCACTCCACACATTCACCTTAGGTGACTTCGCTTCTACTAACAAAGGCAAAAGTTTTCTGCTCTTATACTATATTGAGACTTCAAAGTATCTGAAAGTGGAATGATCTTTCCCCCAAAACTTGTCCCACAAAAAAGGCAACTAATTGGGTAGAATGATGATGAGAGAGCAAGTGAGATGAGGCTGGAAAGGTAACCACTGGATTTGGTAACACAGAGGCCACTGAGAGCTTGACAAGAGCACGCTCGGTGGAATAAGAGGCACAGAAACCATATTACATTGGATTGAAGAAGTGGTAGAGTAGACAACTCTTGAAAGAAGCTTTGCTGAGAATGGAAACACAGAAATAAGCAAGTAGCTAAAGAGTGATTTGGGAGTCAAAGAGGATTTTTTTTTTTAATCGGAGGATATTTGCTTTACAATGGTGTGTTGTTCTCTGCTGTACAACTCAAATCAGTCATAATTATATATATGTGTATATATCCCTTCCCTCTCTATATATATTGCCTCCCTCCCCCTTCCCATCCTACCCTATAGGTCATCTCACCCCTCTAGGTCTAGCCACACTGGGCTTCCTGGGTTATACAGCAGCTTCCCACTGGTTATCTGTTTTACATATGTAGTGTATATGTGTTAATGCTACTTTCTCAATTTGTCCTACCCTCTCCTTTCCCTGCTACGTCCACAAGTTCATTCTCTATGTCTATATCTAAAGGGAAGATTTTTTTTTAAACAGGAGAGACTGGGGTCACATTTGGCTACTAAAATAAATGATCAGGTAGAAAGGGAGCTATTGATATTGGAGAAAAGGAGGGACTGACTGAATGAATAAAGGTGAGATGTGTTGGGATCCAGAGACAAAGGGAAGAATTGTCTTTGGTAAAGACATTCCTATTGTAGTAGGAGGGAAGAGAGAATGGGTACTCTAATGATTAGTATATAGGATGATGAGAATATAGATAGGGCCATGTTCCTTCCAATGGCTTCTATTTTCTAAATTATGAGACATTGGTGTAGAAGATTTGAAGATAGAGAAGATATGAAAGAGTAATTTCAAAAAGTAGGAGAAAAATTTATAAAGAAAATGGAGTATGATTATAGGGCCGTGTTGAGGGCTTATTTGAGATTTTTAATCATCATACTCAATAGAAATTAGAAAGACAAGTGTGCTGTAAGCTACAGAACTGCTTTCACAGTTTGACTCCTTCTCCTACTTGGTGTGAGACAGTGGGTTAGTCACTTACCCTCCCTGAGCATCAGTTTCCCAACTTCAAACAGGAGCTAGCACTGCCTGGTTCACAGGGCTGTGGTGAGAAGTTGCTTACGGCTAGCTGTGTGCTTTCAGTAGGCAGTGAATCCTGATGGTGACCAGAGTGCCTGTTCCATCTAGCTGGCAAGCCACTTTGGAATTATTGACAGCACAATGATACACAGAAATTGCTGAAAGTCCTCAGAGCTCTTGCCCTCATAATACACAGGATACAAAGGAAAAGCTTCTATGAATTATGCTAGAAACACCCCAAATACCCATACCCACCTATCTCAGTGATCTTATGTTGAATAAGGTAACTTACTCAACTCTAAAGTATATTGTAAAGTTCTGTCACTGTAACTCACATTTAATTAATCAACCACATGTACACTCAAAGAACTGAGCCTTTCGGGCTTAATGGCCACACAGTAGCGTATGCCAATGGCAGAGTACAGTGGGACTTCCAAGGAGCCAGATTGCATTTAGCGCTTTCCCTAAGATACACACTGAAGGACACCCACCTGCTCACAGCAATAAAATGTTTCCTTAACTATGGTCAATCAAATTGTGATAATTAATCTATATGTGAATATTTGAATACTCTAGAGTTTTGTAGCTTTGTTCTCAAGGATGACTAACCTAAACTTGCATCCAGACTATAAAGTATATTAACAAATACTATGAAGTATATTAACCAATACTATGAAGTATATTAACCAATGCAAACTTTGAACACTGTAGCATTTTACAATATAAATTTATGTTTCAGATATGAATCTTTTACACTTTAACATCTGTTGATGAACTAGAGTGGAACATAGATGAATATTTGTGAAAGGGCTCCCAGGAAAATATTTTTGAATGGATTCCTTGGAGATACATTCATTCATTCCTAAGGAAACACCTATTGAGTACCAAATATACTCATCAAATTGTGCTAATTATGGTCGAGACCTCAGAGAGGCATACAATAGGCTCTTGTTAAAGATCCTACAGTCAACTCAGGGAACTAAGATTAGCATACTTAACAGCTAAACAGCAATACACATTCAAATAGTAATAAAGGACAACAGTGTAAATGTTTTCGTAGCATAGAATGCAACTGTGGGAAAAATGAGTGTTAGAATCTATAAATTTCTCTAAGTCATGAGAAGGAAGAGATGTTGATGAGCCAACGTGATCAGGGCAGACTCTCTGGAGGAAGTGGGCTTGGGCAGGATTGTGTAAACAGTGAAAATGGGACCAATGGAACCATCAACAAAGGATATAACACTGCAAAATGCATATAGTGTTTAAAGAACAAAACAGGTACTGATTTGGCAACCATCCTAGGGATCATGCAATTAAAGCATTACCTACCTTGTGAAATCATGGTTCAGATACTGCACATTCACCATATGGAGAGACAGCTTAATGATCCATCACTCTGCCCAGATAGTCTCACCCAGATGGCAGCACACATGTGCACATCACACATGCAGATAGCAAGGGAGGATGAGCATGGAAACATCTGTCTGACCAACTTGCCTTCTATTTCCAGATAATGCTGAAGGAAACAAACTCACTTGAGTTGTATTAGGTGTTTCTCCAAATAAGCCCGTCTTTCTGAGGGAGAGTATACCGTCAAGGCCAATAGCAAATGTTTCTTAGTAGTTTCTTATCATCTTGAATATCCCCATATCCTCTGAAACTAAATTTATTCACTTGTTACATCCTTTGCTTCTTCAAAGATATTCATAGCTCTCAGCTACCAATATCTAAAGAAATCATCCTCACTTTCACACTGGAATCATGACCACTGCCAAAAATACCTATCACCTCCTCCTTTTTAAAACTCAGCTTATTTGACATGTTCCAAGAACTCACAGGAGGAAACATTTGCTTAGCTGCCACTTTCATGTGAAGATATTATGGTAGGGCTCCTAAATACAAAACTTGGCACTAATAATAATACTAATACTCACATAATGCTTATATTCAGACACTGTTCTAAGTATTTTTATACGTTAATTATTTTAATTCTGTTGAAATGAATAATATACCCATTCTTAGCATCTCTGATTGGAATTTTCATTCAGAGTATAGTGATGGCCCTCAAAATGAGTGACTCAGTCAAGGCTCTATAAAAGAGGTCAAGTTTATACTAACTCTTAACAGACTGGGAAGATGCACAGCCTGACAAAGACTGAGTAATAGAGCAGGTGGAACAGCATGTAATTATCACAGAGGCACTCAGCAATATCTAGTGGTGTTTGGGTCCAGGTGGGGATGCAGGGGCCAAAAAAAAAGGAACACATAAAACCTGAGAGGTCAACGTTAGCCAGGTGTGGGAGAGACTATTTTTATTCCACTCCAACTTGGATGTACAGGGCCTGCTCTGTGTAACTGGGAATGATGTGTTTATTTGTTTCTGTCTTCTGGTGCTTGTGGATAACTGCTTTCCTTCTCCCCCTGCGCCCTCAGCCCTTGCTGTTTGGAATGCCTCAAGGAAAGGTCACTGCAGGGTCTTCTCCTCCTCTGTCACCCCGACAGAACCTCCTAGTGAGCATTCAGTGCCAGTTTACTGACTGGTTAATCATCAGCCTGGGGATTGAAGGTGATTATCTGTGCTGCCTGACAAGGCCAAGTCCAGGCATAGTAATTACATCGGCAACTTCTGGTGTCAGAGATCCCATTGAAAAGCATTTTATTAATACTAATTCAGAAGGCTGTTCTGTAGCTCAGGGAAAACAGTGCGCTTTCAAAGCCGTTTCAGAGTTTACCATTTCAATAGCAGTCTCCAGAACTGAAGTCTAGATGCTAAAATTTAGGGCTTCTCTGCTTCCTGCTATACCACAACCAAGACAACAGCAGCGCTGATAGGCTGTCCCTCCCTTGTGTCCTAGAGAACACGCTTGGAAATGAAGAAGAGAAAGGGGTTGAGTGAATGGATGAGTGGATGCCCGTGAATAGTTAACGATTTTATTTACCTCACCCTCTTCCAGAAGATGGTTTGCAATAGGCATAAAGACAATTTAAAGAACAACATGGAAGCAGGGGAAGGCAGACCGTGAGACTGACAGAAGAGAATGCACACTTGAAAAAAAATTTTTGAAGTAATACATATATACATATATTTTAAAATCAAAGCAAATGTACCAATAAAATGTAAATGCAAAAAATTTTTTGCCCTCTTCGCCCCACTCATGGCCCTGCTCTCCAGAAGTAGATACCTTAAATGTGTCTGTAGTTAGTCCACCGGGAGTTCCTCTCCATATGATATGCATATACCCTTCTTTCTGCCTCCTCAGCTTTAGATATCATTAGCTGACATCTTGACACGAGAGTGAGGATTTAGCTAACTTATATGGTCGTCTCTTCTCTCTCTGTGTGTCCCTGTTCCCAATAGATTCACAGGCTAAAGCATAGCCCACAGAATCAGATGCTCTGAAATAGCACTCTTTATGTTTTAAATGAACCTAGTTTTGACTCCATGCCAGAGCCAGAATGAAATTCCACTGCCATCAGTATTGGCTTCTGTTGTCACTACATAATCCTAGAGACCCAAGTGTGACCAGCAAACAGGGGAGGAAGCTATGCTCTCGTGGTCCCTGCTGAAGCCCTCTGCTGTTGTCCAGGCTCGTAGCAGTACAGTGAATTTCTGTACCAGTACTTGTACCAGCAGTACCAGTATTTCTCTGCCTCCATGCCACTCCTGGGTGTGGGACTGCTTATCAGGGATGAAAACCCCACACCTGGACTCCTACTCCAACCATGATGAGGTTGGTCGTGGTGATGACGGTCAAACCATACACCATTCTCATTCATGCAGTTACCTCAGCTAGAAACATGAGAGCCATCCTAGAACTTACCTTTCATTTGTTTCTAACAATTGTTTCCTTTTCCTTGTCACTTCTGATTGCTTTTCCATTCCATTCTCTTGCATTTCTGCCTTTATATTGTCCCTGGGTTTTCCACAGTCTTTATCATACTGTTTATTTTGGGGACTTCTTTTTCCCAGGAAACTCTCCTGTCCCAAGCTGAACTCATTCTGTGGGACTGCCTCACATTCATCTTTCTGGAACTCTTCACTGCACCCCTGAATCCAATCCTCTGTTTCTTGGATATTTTCCTCTTTCTTGATTTCATTTCTCATATTGCTGGAGCACACACTCAAATAACTTTTAAAAAAAGACATAACTGAGAAATACAGGAGAGGTGAATTTCTAAGCCCTTGTGAATCTAAAAATGTCTATTTCATGCCCCCACAGCATGAATATTAATGCCCCCACAGATGAATATTGTGATTTAGTTTGTAATTCTAGACTGAATCTGATATTCCTCGAGCTTGGCAGACATTGCTTCTTTGTCTTGTAGAATCTGATGTGGTTGTGGGTAAGTCAGACTTAGTTCCTTTACAGATGACCTTTTTCCCTCTCTGAAAGTTTTCAGGATCTTCTTTTTATCCTTGGTGTCCCAATGTGTCAGCAACATGTGACCAAGTGGGTGTCTTTTTCATCTGTTCCCACACTTTTTAAGCCCTTTATATATAAAGTGGGACATCTTTTTCCATTACTTCTTTGATTGTTCCTATCCCTTAATCTATTCTGTTGCCTTTTCATAAATTTCTATTGGCCAAATACTGGATTTCCTCAACTGTTCTCAATGTCTCTTATCCTTTCTCTCATATTTACCATCTATTTCTATTTTTATCTTATACTCTAGGAGGTTGAGTTCAATGTTTAAGCTGACTTTTTAAAATTTTGACAATAATATGTTTAACTTCCCAAAGCCCTTTCTTCTCTACTCCTTTTTCATAGCACCCTTTTGTTTATCCTTATATGTAATATTGTCTTGAACCTCTCAGGGGATACCAGTTAGAGGTTAGTTGTTTTATTCTGAAATTTTCTTCTTGAAACTACTGTTTTTGTTGTTCAGTTGCTCAGTCATGTCCGATTGTTTGTAACGCCATGGACTGCAACACGCCAGGCTTCCCTGTCCTTCACAGTCTTCTGAAGTTAGCTTAAACTCATGTCCATTGAGTCAGTGATGTCATCCAACCATCTCATCCTCTGTCATTGCCTTTTCCTCCTGCCTTCAATCTTTCCCAGCATCAGGGTCTTTTCCAACAAGTCAGCTCTTCGCATCAGGTGGCCAAGTATTGGATTTTCAGCCTCAGGACATTATTCCAATGAATATTCAGGGTTGATTTCCTTTAGGATTGACTGGTTTGATTTCCTTGCTATCCAAGGGACTCTCAAGAGTCTTCTCCAGCATTATAGTTCAAAGGCATCAACTCTTCAGTGCTCTTTTTTATTGTCCAGCTCTCACATCCATACATGACTAGTGGAAAAACCATGGCTTTGGCTATCCGGACCTTTGTAGGCAAAGTAATGTCTCTGCTTTGTAATACACTGTCTAGGTTTGTCATTGCTTTTTTTCTTTTAATTTCATGGCTGCAGTGATTTTGGAGCCCAAGAAAATAAAGTCTGTTACTGTTTCTATTGTTTCCCGATCTATTTGCCATGAAGTGATGAGACCAGATGCCATGATCTTTTAGTTTTTTGTTGAGTTTTAAGCCATGTTTTTCACTCTCCTCTTGCACCTTCATCAAGAGGCTCTTTAATTCCTCTTCACTTTCTGTCATAACGGTGGTGTTATCTGCATATCTGAGGTTATTGATATTTCTCCCCTCAATATTGATTTCAGCCTGTGCTTCATCCAGCCTGGCATTGCATATGATGTTCTCTGCATATCAGTTAAATAAGCAGGCTGACAGTATACAGCCTTGAAATACTCCTTTCCCATTTTGGAACCAGTCAGTTGTTCCATGTCTGGTTCTCACTGTTGCTTAATCACCTGCATACAGATTTCTCAGGAGGCAGGTAAGGTAGTCTAGTATTCCCATTTCTTTAAGAATTTTCCACAATTTGTTGTGATCTACACAGTCAAAGGTTTTAGCATTGTCAATGAAGCAGACGTAGATGTTCTTCTGGAATTCTCTTGCTTTTCTATGATACAGTGGATGTTGGCAATTTGATCTCTGGTTCCTTTTTCTTTTCTAAATCAAGCTTGTACATCTGGAAGTTCCTGCTTCATATACTATTGAAGCCTAGCTTGAAGGATTTTGAGCATTATTTTGCTAGCATGTGAAGTGAATGCAATTGTGCATTAGTTTGCCATTGCCCTTCTTTGGGTTTGGAATGAAAAATGACCTTTTCCAGTTCTGTGGTCACTGCTGAGTTCTCCAGATTTGTTGGCATGTTGAGTGCAGCACTTTCACAGAATCATCTTTCAGGATTTGAAATAGCTTAGCTGGAATTCCATCACCTCCACTAGCTTTGTTCGTAGTCATGCTTCCTAAGGCCTACTTGACTTCACATTCCAGGATGCTCTGCCCCAGGTAAGTGATCACACCATTGTGGTTATCTGGGTCACTAAGATCTTTTTTGTATAGTTCTTCTGTGTATTCTTACACCACCTCTTCTTAATATCTTCTGCTTCTGATAGGTCCATACTGTTTCTGTCCTTTTTTGTGCCCATCTTTGTGTGAAATGTTCCCTTGGTATCTCTAATTTTCTTGAAGAGATCTCTAGTTTTTCCCATTCTGTTGTTTTCCTCTATTTCTTTGCATTGATCTCTGAAGAAGGCTTTCTTATCTCTCCTTGCTATTCTTTGGAACTCTGCATTCAGATGCTTATATCTTTCCTTTTCTCCTTTGCCTTTCACTTCTCTTCTTTTCTCGGCTATTTATAAGGCCTATTCAGACAACCATTTTGCCTTTTTGCATTTCTTTCTTGGGGATGGTTTTGATCACTAGATACTATTTCTGGAGTTAATTTTTTTACTGTGCTTTGTTTTTCACTCAGGTATAGTACATACTCATCAGTGACTGGTGGCTTATGGTTTTCTGTTCACATTTCAGGAAGAGGCAATGGAAAGACAAACTGGAAGCTCTGTGTGCATAGGCCCTTTTTGTTTGTTTGATTGTTTTATTTCCAGGTTCACTTTGGAGTGAATAGAGTGTTCTGAACTTAACTGAATAATGAACAGGGTGTCCCAAATCCCACCCCACTAACTGCTCTAGTTTTTCCCAGGAAGGATTTTTAGACACCTTTAGAGAATAAGTGACTGTTATCTTTCTGATCTGTGGGAAGAGATAAATGCCTGACATGGAATGGGGGCTGGTGTACATTGGGGCAGGAATGCAACTGTTCTGCACAGGGACCATCGGTTCATCCCCATTTTCTATCCATTCCTCAATCTCTTCCTTCATCCTACCATCCTGATCTCAAATTGAAACTTCAGGGGTTCTGGTGGGTGACTCGGGCTCCTGTTTTGATTTAGGGAACCCCTCTGGTGGCTCAGAGGTTAAAGCATCTGCTTGGAATGTGGGAGATCCAGGTTCGATCCCTGCATCAGGAAGATCCCCTGGAGAAGGAAATGGCAACCCACTCCAGTACTCATGCCTGGACAATCCCATGGAGGGAGGAGCCTGATAGGCTACAGTCCATGGGGTTGCAAAGAGTCAGACATGACTGAGCGACTTCACTTTCACTTTCACTTTCACTTTCTCCTGAGGCTAAAGCTACCTCCGCCTCATTGCACCACCCAGGCCTTTTCCATGCTCTTTCTGACTTCTGGAGACTTATTGAAGCCTCTTATGTAGCTTTTTGTCAGCTATCTTCATTGCTGTGAGATCAAAACATTGTTATTCCTTTTCCAGATTTTCACTGGGATCTATGAGGAAAAAAGATAAATCTGTGGCCTCAGTATACTTCTTTAAATGGAAGGCAGGGTCACAGTCACATGTTTCTACTTTAATCATTAAATGATACCAAGTGAGGAAAGAGCAGTTGCCTCTAAAAAGCACTAATAATATCATCAAGCCACAGTTCCTAAAGGAACCCAGATATTTCTTCCATAGAGAAGTACAACAGTGCAATGATTAAAAGGGTAGACTCTGCCTAGATTCAGTTCCCAGCCCTGAGGTTTGTAAGCTATCTTACCTTGGGTAAATTTCTTAATGTCTCTGTGCTTCAGTTTCCACTTGTAGAAATAGGCATGATAATAACTGCATACTAATCCCACAGGATTAAGATGAGATTTATGAGTCGCTGTATCTAAAGCACTTGAAATAGCAAGTTCCAGCATCACCCATCATCATTGCTATTATTGTCCCAACATCAGGACAAAGAGACATGGAGGAATAGAGCCTCTGCAGCAATTTGACATCCTTCTTCTAAACTAGCAAAGACAGCCTGGAGTAAATCAACTTCTAGACATCTCTCACGAAATCACAACTTTTCTAGCTGTTCTTGCTTAGAAGTCCTGAAAACACTCATTCAAAAAATGTTGATGGACTGCTACAAACCCCACTGTGGACATGGAATAGTATTTTTGCAGCAACATCTTGAACTAAGGGGAGAAGAGAGAAATGAGAGGTTATGAGGCCAGCAGTACTGTGAGTGAGTAGGAAAGGAAACAAGTAAATATCATAGAAGGCTTTGTTAAAAGCACAGATGGAAAAGTTATTTGAAGAAAAGGGATGGTTCCCAATTTTGTCCTGAAAGAGCTACAACTAAAAATTGCTGAGATGCATGTTCTCAGGTGCATATTATCATGATGCTATCTACTTAGAAGACATAGAAAATTGAAACGAATTTGCAAAGAAAACATAACAATACTCAGTTCTCAAGGAATTTTAGCTTAAATGTCAGCCCCAAGTCCTCTTTGAAATACCATTCCTCAACCTCGAACAATTGTTAGAGAAATAGAGCTGCCTTACCTACTATGAGTGGCTACTTCATGTGCTTCATTTCACTTGATCCCCACAACATCTTTTTGAGGTAGATGCTAATGACTTTTAGTAGCTGAGCAAACATAGGAGCAAGCTGGGCTCCCCAGGTGGCGCAAGTGGTAACGAATCCACCTGCCAATACAGGAGACCTGGGAGATTCAGGTTCCATCCCTGGGTCACGAAGATCCCCTGGAGAGGCACATGGCAACCCACTGCAGTATTCTTGCCTGGAGAATCCCATGGATGGAGGAGCCTGGCGGGCTACAGTCCATCTGATGGCAGAGTCAAACACAACTGAGGACACACAAGGCTCAGAGAAGATAAGGTACACATGACTAGTAAGTAGAGGAGTCAATTTTCAAGCCCCAGCACGTTATCATTACTTTAATCGTTATACATTATTATTTATAAGCTCTAAGACCCTTGTTTCTGCCACTACACTTATTTCCTTTCACCACTCACCTTTGAAATCAATCATCTATTCTGGGTTTTACACCTAACTTCAGCCCCAAACATTCACTATATTATATATTTTTTATATGCACAAAAATTTCTGCATTAGTTTTTCCAAGTCTTTTTTTCCTATTATTTCCTCCTAGTTCATTTTTCTAATATAAGTGATTTCCGGTTGCCAATGCACCTTCCCCTTGAGCCTCCCTGTCCTCTGTGCTCTCTGGGCTCCTCACCTGGCTTCTTTCTCCCCAGTTTTCACCTGAGTGCTCCCCTCTCCCTCATTCTGCAGCCCCCAGAGAGGCCCACATTTCACCTCCTCCTCCCAGCCCCAGCACGAGTTGCAGTTCAGCATTTTTGCTTCCCACCAACATTTTCTGTTGCTATGGAAACTGAGAGGCAGTTCTGGAAGGAGGGGGAGTCTTGGAGCAAAGTCACTGCTGGCCTTGGAGTGGGAGGGAACTGGTAGGCGGCCAGGGTAGGGGGAAGAAAAGAGGAGAGACTAGAGAACTCAGGATCTGAACCCAGCCAGCTCCTGATGGAGAAATGGACTTCTCCACTCCCTCCATGAGAGAAAGGGAAGGCAGGGGGAGAGCAGCACAGTGCCAGGCTGGCTTAGCAGCTGCATCTTTCCGATGGTTGAACAGAAGGAGACTGAGTGGGCGGCCCCCTGTGGTGAGGGAGCCCAGTTCCCAGGCTGCTTGTAATCTGTTCTTAATTTGCCACTGAGGAAGTTAACTTTCTGTAGGTAGCTAAGAAAGAGGAAAGCTCAAGGGATCCATCATCACAGAAAATAAATATACTCCCATTATAAATGAAGTAACAGGATAATTTACAGTCTCAGAAGATGAAGAGACAGGAGAAATGGTCTGTATTTAATGAAAAGTTTAAGCTTGAAACTGGGAATAAGAGCTTTACAGGAATGGTGGTTCTGCAAAAAAAAAAAAAAAACTGAGACAAAGTTCAGAGCATTTTCACTGAACAGAATTTAGCCCATGGCTGCAAGAAATTTATTATTTGAGCTTAGAAAAAGCCTGGGACCCTCAAAACTTTGTCATATAATTTAAAGATTAAATTATACTTCAGTATGTACTGTGCAATCAGTTTTGTACCAAAGGGGAGAAATGACTGACAACTGGAATCAAAAAGCCAGTAAGGCAGAACCAGGAGTGTATTTACCTTAATCAGCATTAAGTAAGTTAAGAAAGCAAACTAAAGGGACTCATGAAATCCCATACAATGCAATCATTCATCCTTTAAATCAACAAATATTCGTTGAGGGTTCATTGTATGTCAGGGACTGTACTAGACCCTAAAGATTGGGAGAGCAGGTGGGGAAGCAAGAGAAAGCATAAAACAAAGATGAATGAGCAACGCCCACTGGTTTTCTGGAGCTCCCTACTGAATAGAGGAGACGGACCTGTAAACAAATTGTTAGAAGGCAACATAGCTGGTTTTCAGCACAGCTGCCTTCCAAATGCTGGGGAGCATAATGAAAGTCTTGCTTAAATCCGATTGTGGGAATCAGGGATGACTTCACAGAAATGGTCTTTGAATCATCCTTAAAGGATGAGTTGAAGGGGTCAGCAGAAACCCAGGAAGAACAGGGCAGAGGGACACCGTGGACCCAGAGGCTTGAAGACATGACAGTGCAGAGCATGTTGAGAAATGGTGGTATATAAAGATACCGCTGGTGGCTCAATGTGTTTGTGTGTGTGTCGGGGGCAGGGGGAATGAGAGAAGCAGGAAATGCGATTAGAAAGATAAATTAGGACTGGATCACCAATCCCTTGAATGCCATCCAATAGAGTTTAAACTTAATTCTGGAAAAATGCTAGGATAACACAGTGTCATGATAAGTTTTCTGGATTAATACCCCGGCTTTGGTGGCATTTTGAGAATGGATGGAGGGAAGAGAAGGACTTAGAAGCAGAAGGACCTCTAAGGTGATGTGAGAAAGTCACTGGCTATCATGATGGACAGAAGGTGACAGATTGAGAGAGAGTGCGGCAGAAAAGTAGATGGGGCGTGGTGAGATTTGACTTTGGGAAAGAGAGAAAGAAACAGATCAAGGATGACTGAGGCTCGTAACCATGAATAGCCAAAGCAAGTAAACGTGCCTTTTATGAAAGGTTGTGCACTGCACCTACACTGGATTCACATCCTATTTCTTCAAGAGCTACTGGGGGAAAATAGTCAATCAAACATTACCAGCTTCCTTACCAAATAGTTCCTAAATACCAGGTTAATCTTTTGTGTTCCACAAAGCAAAACCACATGTTAAGATATAAAAGTGGGACAAATCGCTGAAGACTATTTTTAAGGTGAGTAAGCAGGTTGCATCCCTCAGCCTGCTTTGTTGTGCTATTTGAGCACAGTGTACTGTGGCCCCCGACAGAGGCCATACAATAGTGTGGGTGACACTAGACAGTGAACTGGCAAAACTGACATAAAGATGACTGGCCGGAAAATATAAAAGGGTTACCTTGTCCCTCTAATGTGAATCATGACAAAAATTTCAAATTAGATAAGGGATTATTACTTGTGATCTACTCAAACAATTAACACAGGAATGAATCCTGGATAAGCAGTCATCTTGCTCATGTGCACATGTAAAGTTTAAAGGTTTTCATCCTTTTCACTTTTGATGCAGTCGTCACTTCAAATCCAAATGTCATTCTGAACATCTTTTAAAATGTTAAGGAGACGAATGTTGATGAATGTCTTAAGTGGGACAATCAGTACCATTTTTATAACTTCTTTCCTTCTTTAAGCAAGCAGTATTACCTGGTTTATCTTCATATTCAAGTTAAGCAGACTCACTGTAAAGTTTTAAACTAGTCTTTGAGTCTGTCCTGACTGACAGCATGAGGATGAAAGAGATCTCCTTCCAGCTTCTCTGCTTCCCTTCCGGGTTCTGACCTTGAGTCTACATCCTCCTCTGTTGGAATCATCATCTCCTCACCTCAAGACAGAGAGCTGCCCACCCTCACTACCCCAGTTCTCAAGTTCAAGCCATACCTAAAGCAGCCAATATTTAAACTGTAACTCACTTTCTATGACTGCACATCAAACAATTCTTGCTGCTATGCTAGCCCTGCTGTGCTGTCCCTGTTCTGATCACTGTTGTGGGCCCTGCTTCATTTCTGAGTCTCATCCTGTGCCTCCCTGTTTGAGTCTCACTCCACCCTCCATGTCACATTTCTTTTCATCAAATGCTTTAGCCAGTGGGGTGTTTTTTTTTTTTTTTTTGGATGAAATGACTGAGACCCTGCTGCACATTGATAGACTTATGCCCTTCTACCTGGAACTCTGAGCATTGCCTAACCCAGAATCCCCTATGCCATTGGGAAGGTGACACCACCCACACATGTGCACTTGAATGCTTCTTTACTTTGAGCTGTCAGGTGGAAGTACCCGCTTGAACTATGCTCTGCCACTGCTGTATCCTACTTGAGCAACATGCTCTTCCCTCAGACTGGACTTCCTCCAGCCCCAGCTGCAGCTCCACCAGTTACCCGGCTCTTGTTCTGTCCTCATAAGAGGAAGCCCCTCTTTCCTGGCCCTGAAACAGCCCCACCTGCCCTATCCTGCTGAAGGACCTGATCACTCCCAGAAGAACCCAGACAAAGAACATTTCTACTCTTTAACCGTCCTCCAAGCTTCTAGCCAAAGAGTGGCTCTGTTCCCTAGGACATTCTATCTTTTGGCTTTCTCAGTCGCTTCCAACGCCATTCTCCACATTACCACTACACAATGCCACTCTGCTACGCTGCAGAACTTGTCTTGTTTTCCTGAATCTTGTCTCCATACTTGCTCTCCCTTCTATCATAAACAGTGCCTGGATTGGATTACTTCCACCCGACAGACTGGAAAATTTCTCATAATGCCAGACCACAGGCTGGTGCTGAGTAGCTGAGAACCAGGTCAGAAAATCAAGTGTTGAGGATTTATTTCAACCAATTTGAGAGAAATGTACAGATGAACAGGCCAGTTCCTGTTTATTGACTGGAATCCCTGGAGCCATTCAGACAGGTTCAAATTAGCCATCAGTGTGGCTAAGGGCTTCTCCATAATTCTGAGCATGCATAACTGCATTCCAATAGGAAAGAATAAGTTTTAGGTAAAGGTCTCCTTCCTTGTTTCCTGGTCGTCTGAATCAGAGTCCTTGACAATCCACTCACGGTCTGTGTCCTAATTTCACCAACCAAGTTGCTGAGGTAGGACACTAACCATACCATCTCTTCATATGCCAAGCCACAATGCTATTTATAGGATACTAGCATTTGAACTAGGCTTTTTCAGACCCCATTACAGTATTTAGCTACTGTGTACTTTTTAACTAATTAGTCCCATGAAGCAAGAAAGTATTAATGCACATTTTATAAATGAAAAAATAGACTCAGAGAAGTTAAGCAACTTGCCCAAGGTCATTCAACCAACTGGTGGAGTAACTTGGACTTTCTATGCAGGTGATAATTAGTTTTAGTTTTTGATGTGTGGTTCATAGGTAGCATCTTTTATAATATATTTTGTGTCTTTTCAAATAAATTGTGTTCATTCTTGTCTCGGCAAAAGAAAATCAGTTTTATAGGAGGAAGTATGATCTGGGGAGGGAAAAGGCAGATCTGGCCAAAAAAGGAAACCTTTCAATCCTCTCTTAATAGAAGTACGCCCTAAACTAGGAGACTCAGAAGGCAGCCAAATATCCTTGTAAGGGATTATTGGGTCTTCAACATTTCTAGAGAGAATGGAAGGCCAGCCAAGTATTTCCAAGACTACATGGTCCTTTGTGCAGCCAGGTTAATTGACTAGGCATTTCCAGTAAATTCCCTCCAGAAGAAAATGATTCCTTGGAGGCAACCATTTCAGGATGATAGTATGTTTAAAGGGAATATCTTATGTTTATATGTCTTCACTGGATAAAGCATCATGTACCCTTTTGCTCTTCTGATGCTATGGGTTTTCCCCCCTAGAAACTCATAGCTAACTGCTTTCTCCTTTGTGAGTGTTGGTAAATGATGACAATCTGTTTGGATCATTGTTACCATCCCAGAATCTGGAAGCATCTGTATTATTGGTGTCAGGCATTTAAAAAAAAGCTGAGTGAGAGAAGCACTTGAGAAAGGGTTGATAATGCATAGTGGACCACCCTAAGATGTCAAATAGCCTTCACCATCTCTATGAGCATCGCCAGTATGGACCCTCTCCTACATGAACCTATCTCCATCATATTCAGCACCCTAATCTCATTGTGATATTTTACAGGCAAATTATTCAGTCTCCTGAGGTGAGAGTTTGCCTGTGGGCTTGCTGAAGAAGCCTTGGAGGATTGATATCTTCCAGCAGAAAGCTGCAATTCCACTTCTCAATAAATAACTTCTTCTTATAGCACACGTCAAGTATATGGATTCTATTCTATAATTATCTCCCAAGGTTAGGATTTTTTTAAATTCAAAGTTTCCATTATGACTCAAGCCTTAGCTGAATATTCATTTTCCCTAAGAATGTTCATTGGATCTACTATATAAATTTGATGCCACCATCCACTAGTCTTATTTACATTTAATTTGGAACAAAGGGAGCTAGTTTCTTAGTCTGTTAGAAGGGAATTTGGAGATTGTATAAAATAACCCCCTATTTATAAAAATAAGTAAACCAATTCACAGAGTGGTCATGATTTTCCAAAAGTCATACAGCTATTTCAAACTCCTCTTGGAAATAAGTAGGATATAAATAAAATTAAATATAAATGTAGAACTAAGATGGATAGAAGAGTCCAGGCCTTTGGAAACTTTGTTCTATGTTCTTTCGCTTTCCCCTGGGCTTCTCAACTTTGCCTGGAAGGTCTGGTAGGATGCAAAGAGGTAATCAAGGTTGTGAGACAAAATATCTTTCCAATGCATCGGGTTTACTCAGTGATCTGAAGCAGGGTGAAGTGAGAGAAGGAGTAAAATTTATTATTTTTGTAGAAAGGAAAATGGTTATTTTATGAAATTGAGTATAAAATTTGTAAGATTAAAATGCCAGACTTCAAAAAATTTCATATTTGCAACTGGTTGCTCCAGATTACATTTTCAGACACCCGCTTTCCTCATCTGCCACCCAGGATGCCCATTCTCATCCCTCAGGAGGCGGGGCTGCCGTCACAGGAACCTTTGAGAAGTGCTATATGGCACCATGCACCTCCCTGCTTAAGAGGAATTCACCTGAAAGTGGGTGCCTCATTCCGCCTTTTTTTCTTTTCCCAAAACTCCAAGAGTACTTGCAGTGTTTTCACAGAGCCCATAATGTCTGGAGCCACTGGGATCTGCAACCATATGTTCCAATTATTTTTCCCAAGCTATTTTATGGGGAAAATAAAGACATCAATACCAAGAGCTCTGTTTTAAGTCTCTTATGTATTGAGTAGTTGCAAAAAGTATTGAATGAATGAACAAGTTGCCTTGGAAGAGGACCCACAAGTAGAATTTTGTTGCTAATATATACTTTTAAATCCCCTGCCCTGTCTTTATTAATACTGCATTTTAAAAGATAAAAAATAGGCCCAGACAAGATAATAGTATTTCTTAGTTAAAAGAAAAAAAGGTAAAAATCTACAGAATATCTAGTACCAAAGCTACTGAGAGGACTGCTAGTTATAGCAACTCTTAAAAAGTCAGGCAAGTTGGCGGGCAGCATGCGTTTATGAAAGCATGTTTATGGAACCTCCTAAACACTTTTCTAAATTGATTAGGCACGCATTTTGTTGTTGTTTCATATTAGGAGTTATTTACCTTGAATGCACAATAAGTTAAGACACCTTGTTATCTACCCAAGAAGGTGATTTTACTAGTTGCTTAGATATCTACATCCCTGTGTCATCCAAATAAATATCCAATGGAAGTCCGAAGAAAACTTGACTAGGAATCTTTGAAGGTGCATCTAAAAATAAGAAAATATCTCCAAAGTTGTAACCAATTAAGCATTTTAAATAACCTTCAGCAAAATTTGTATTTTGTTTCTCTTGAGGAATTTCCTCCCATTTTCCTTGGATTATTTTCCTTCTCCAGAGTCTTCTATTCAGTGTATTTTAAATAAATATTTTGATGTGACCTCAAATATGGAAAAACTTATATATTAAGTTCCAGGTACTGAATTTTCCCTATATCATTTTATTAAATTTTCACAAAATCTATTATTATCTCCTCTTTGCCTAAGGCTAAAGGAGACTAAATAATTTTCTCGGGATCACAGAGTGGTAGAAACAGCATTCAAACCCTGGTCTGTCTCACTCGAGTGCATTTCCACTATAACACACACTGCCTCACAAATTTTTAAATATTTCACAGATCATCCCAGTTACCTACAGAGCTTGAAGTGCTTTTGCTGGGATGTTTCTACGACCTCACTAACTCTTGGTCAAGTTTGAAAATTATATGAAAAACTCCAAGACCAAAGGAATCAGACCCACTGCCCACATTAGCTCAGCAGTGACCTCAAGAAGCAAACCATCAAATAAAACTGTTACCTTTGGAGTCTGTGGTTCATTGAGTTAAACATACTTCATTCGTCAGCATATCCATACAGAGAACAAAAGGGTAATTTTTTTCATTCACTTGTTGCCAGCCCTCAGCAACATGCTCAGTGAGCGACCACCATCCATATTGTGGAGATGGTTATTATTAACTTTTCGTCTCAACTACCAGGATTCAGCACTGTGCATCCCACTGATCCTGCCTCCATAGAGTTCTCAGTAAATAAACTGGGTCATACCATACACCAATTTTTTCCTTATGACATGTCACTTTCCTCTTTTCACCTTTTCATACAAAATGCAAGACCTTTAATGCAGAATAAACACTCAAAAGTATGCCTTTGATACCATTTGTATTGAGTACATTTGAGACACCCTCCAGGGCCTCATTAATTACCCCTTCACCTAGGTCATCACATGAACCTACCAACTAACTCCTAACCCTCAGTTTTTCTCTCCAATGTCCATCTTTGCATCACCTGGGTTCACCTTATGAAGCATAGCTAAAATTATATATCAGTTCCAATTCAAAACATGTTACTCATTACTTGTGAAAAAAAGGCTACACTGTAAATCTGACATTTAAAAATCATCCTCGTTGGATTGACTTTCTCAGTTGATCTCTTTGGATCAGACCCCTTTAAATCTCAGGTTGATTTAGTCATCATTTCCTTGCTATGCCATATGCTTTTTATGAACCCTGTACTTTTCCTCAAGTTTTTCTTCTCCCTGCACATAATGTCCAGGGACAATTATTTCCATTCCTAGGATTTTACTGCCAGTGTCCAGATAATCCCCAAACCCATGACTTCATTCTAGATCTGGCTTCTTAATGCCAGACCTGGATGTTCCACAGGGATGTTCCACTCAGACCCATCTCTCTTCCCAGATCTGCTTCTTCGCTCATGTTTCCATATCAGTGAGTGACACTGCTGTTTTTTTCAGCCATCTAAGCCAGAAACCTGAATGTCAATCTTATCTCTATTCTCTCCTTATGGCATCTACACTGCTTTTTACTATTTGTGAGTTGATAATATTTCTTTTTATCTCAACAAGAATTTAAGTGAGGTTAGGATATGTTTTATGTTTCTCATGAAATTTCCAGTGCCTTAATCAATGTCTTACACATATAGGCCCTTAAAATTTTCCTGGCAAAAGTAAAAAATAAATAAAATTTAAAAAGGTAAATTTCTTTCTTACATACTCATTATATTCACTGATACGGCTATTTTTAACCATTCAAAATGTATATGTGAAAGAAATTAAACAAGAAACATTGCAATAACAACATGCACAGTGCTACATGTAAGACAATCCACTTAGGGAAAAACAAGGCATTCAAGTCAGACTTTGACTCACTGTACCTATGTGTCAATTCCAGCTTTTAAGTAGGTAGGGCTGACAATGGAAGAGACTTTGTAAAATGTCAGTAAGTGATGCTTAGCATTGGAAGGATGCTTTCCTAACTCTATTCTCACCAGCAGCAGCCCCCACAGAGCAAAGAAATCAAGAATTTCAGAGCCTGGGGAAGGAATATCAGCAGCATCCTGACATTAGTTCTATGGTTGGATGCTTGAAATCTCTATTAGTGTCTTGTCACTGCTGTAACAAACTACCACAACCTGGGTACCTTAAAACAAAACAAAATTTCTTCACTCAATGTTCTGAAGGCCAGGAATCTGAAATCAGTACCACTGAACCAGAATAAAGGTGTCGATAAGGGCTCTCTCCCACCTCTAGAGGAGGATCTGTTTTTTACCTCCTTTAGCTCCTGGTGCCTCATGCCATTCCTTGACTTGCTGAGACTCATCAGCATCATCCCAGTTCCTGCCCCTGGTCACATTGCGCCTCCTTCTCTTCTGTCTGTCAAATACCCCTCTTCATTGTTCAGTCACTCAGTCATGCCCAACTCTTTGTGGCCCCACACACTGCAGCACACCAGGCTTCAGTGTCCATCACCAAATCCCAGTCTGCCCAAACTCATGTCCATTGCATTGGTGATGCCATCCAGCCATCTCATCCTCTGTCTTCCCCTTCTCCTGCCTTCAATCTTTCCCAGGATCAGAGTCTTTTCCAAGGAGTCACCTCTTCGCATCAGGTGCCAAGTATTGGAGCTTCAGCTTCAGCATCAGTCCTTCCAATGAATATTCAGGACTGATTTCCTTTAGGACTGACTGGTTTGATCTCATTACTGTCCAAGGGACTCTCAAGAGTCCTCCAACACCACAGTTCAAAAGCATCAAATCTTCAGTGCTCAGTCTTTCTTGTTGTCCAGCTCACATCCATACAGGACTACTGGAAAAACCATAACTTTGACTGTATGGACCTTTGTAGGTAAAGTAATGTCTCTGCTTTTTAATGTGCTATCTAGGTTGGCCATAGCTTTTCTTCCAAAGAGTAAGCATCTTTTAATTTCATGGCTGTAATCACCATCCACAGTGATTTTGGAGCCTTAGAAAATAGAGTCTGTCATGGTTTCCATTGTTTTCCCATCTATTTGCCATGATGTAATGGGACTGCATGCCATGATCTTCATTTTTTTGAATGAGTTTTAAGCCAGCTTTTTCACTTACTTCTTTCACCTTCAAAAGAGGCTCTTTAATTCCTCTTCACCTTTGCCATAACAGTGGTGTTATCTGCATGTCTGAGATTATTGGTATTTTTCCCCACAATCTTGATTCCAGCTTGTGCTTCATCCAGCCAGGTGTTTCACATGATGTACTCTGTATATAAGTTAAATAACCAGGGTGACAATATACAGCCTTGACATACTCCTTTCCTGATTTGGAACCAATCTGTTGTTCCATGTCTGGTTCTAACTGTTGCTTCTTGACGTGCATACAGGTTTCTCAGGAGGCAGGTAAGGTGGTCTAGTATTTCCATCTCTTTAAGAATTTTCTACAATTTGTTGTGATCTATCCAGTCAAAGGTTTTAGCATTGTCAAAGAAGCAGAAGTAGATGTTTTTCTTCAGTTCTCTTGCTTTGTCTGTGATCCAATGGATGCTTGATCTCTGGTTCCTTTTTCTTTTCTAAATCCAGCTTGAACATCTGGAAGTTCTTGGTTTACATACTGATGAGGCCTAGCTTGAAGGATTTTGAACATTACTTTGCTAGCATGTGAAATGAATGCAACTGTGTTAGCTTGAACATTCTTTAGCATTGCTCTTCTTTGGGATTGGAATGAATACTGACCTTTTCCAGTCCAGTGACCACTGCTGAGTTCTCCAAATTTGCTGGCATATTGACTGCAACACTTTAATAGCATCATCTTTCAGAATTTTAAGTATCTCAGCTGTAATTCAATCACCTCCACTAGTTTTGTTCATAGTCATCCTTCCTAAGGCCCACTTGACTTCACACTTCAGGATATTTGACTCTTGGTAAGTGATCACACCATCATGGTTGTCTGG
This sequence comes from Cephalophus harveyi, assembly GCA_006410635.1. NCBI lineage: Eukaryota > Metazoa > Chordata > Mammalia > Artiodactyla > Bovidae > Cephalophus > Cephalophus harveyi. Next base: position 383,293 of record SJYT01019976.1, on the reverse strand, counting down.
GTCATTAATATCTTTTTTGTATAGTTCTTCTGTGTATTCATGTCACCTCTTCTTAATAACTTCTGCTTCTGTTAGGTCCATACTGTTTCTGTCCTTTATTGTGCCTGTCTTCACATGAAATGTTCCCTTGGTATCTCTAATTTTCTTGAAGAAATCTCTACTGCTACTGCTAAGTCACTTCAGTCGTGTCCGGCTCTGTGTGACCCCATAGATGGCAGCCCACCAGGCTCCCCCGTCCCTGGGATTCTCCAGGCAAGAACACTGGAGTGGGTTGCCATTTCCTTCTCCAGTGCAGGAAAGTGAAAAGTGAAAGTGAAGTCACTCAGTCGTGTCCGACCCTCAGCGACCCCATGGACTGCAGCCTTCCAGGCTACTCTGTCCATGGGATTTTCCAGGCAAGAGTACTGGAGTGGGTTGCCATTGCCTTCTCTGGAAGAAATCTCTAGTCTTTCCCATTCTGTTGTTTTCCTCTATTTCTTTGCATTGATCACTTAAGAAGGCTTTCTTATCTCTCCTTGCTATTCTTTGGAACTCTGCATTCAGATGGGTGTGTCTTCCCTTTTTTCCTTTGCCTTTCACTTCCCTTCTTTCCTCAACTATTTGTAAATACCCCTCTGCCTCTATCTTGTATAGAACCATGTGATGGTATTTAGGGCTCATCCATATAATCTGAGATAACCCCCTCATTTCAAGATCCTTAACTTAATCACATGTGCAGAAATCCTTTTTTCTAAATGAGATAATATGTACAGATTCCAGGGACTAGCATTTGTCACCTGTGAGGGCTGTCACTGCGCCTGCTGCAGGAACTGAAGTCTTCTATAACTGCCAGTTCAGAGTAGATGCTTGGCCAGTGGTAGATGCTGTGATTGTTTTGTTGCTGCTGCTATTGTTGCTTTGAGACCAAAACCTTAGTAGCCCTTGAGTCCTAATAGGAAAAAATTAGTGAATTCCAGATTTAATATTTAGCCAAAATATCTAGTCTTGTATTGTTAAATTTGCCTGCAATCATTTTAATTTCTCATTCATTTTCTTCTATCCTTTCTTTGTGTATATGAGCTTTTCATATGATAGTGAACCAGAAATATGCCTGGTACTTAATTTGAGCAATGAATAGTAGTAGATCATCTGTAGTCTGATGGGTGGGTGGGCATACAACATTACTACACATAATATTATATTTTAACCTGCTAAGTAGAATATTAACTCCATTCCTTAAACCCTTTTATTAAAGTGAAAAGATTTAAGTTAGCTACTGAATTTAACATCAGGCTCTGTATAGTCACTCCAGGGAAGAGTGCTATATGAAGCTGCATAATAAAAAAAAATTTACTGCATTAAAATGTTCTCATGCACAACACAATCAACTCCATTTCTTACTGAGTTATGCCTAATTACAGAAAAAAATTTCAAATGTTTAGCATTATAAAATCATCTATATATACCCTTTCTTTCTTTTTGGACAAGAAAATAAAATTTTCATAATCTAAACCTAATTTATTATACATTACATTCAAATTTTTCAGACAGCCACTAGATCTATATTATGTAATAATTAGAATAGATAATTTAACAGATAACTTTTTCTAGAATTTAATATGTTTGTATTTGAAGTCCAGTATGCATCAATTTAGAACTTGAGATTTTTATCTACAAATGTTAAGTTACATCTTTCTACTTAAAGCATGCTCATTTAAAAATCCCTTTAGGTCTTCCCTGCTGTCTCAGTGGTAAAGAATTCTCCTGTGATACAGGAGATGCAGGTTTGATTCTTGGGTTGAGAAGATCCCCTGGAGAGGAAATGGCAGCCCACTCCAGTATTCTTGCTTGGGAAATCCCATGAACAGATGAATCTGGTGAGCTACAGTCTATGGAGTTGCAAAAGAGTCAGACATAACTTAGAAACTAAGTTCAGTTTAGTCATGTCCGACTCTTTGCGACCCCATGGACTGTAGCACGTGAGGTTTCCCTGTCCATCACCAACCCCTAGAGCTTGCTCAAACTGATAACCATTGAGTCAGTGATGTTATCCAACCGTCTCATCCTGTGTCATCCCCTTCTCCTCCTGCTTTCAATCTTTCCCAGCACCAGGGTCTTTTCAAATGAGTCAGCTCTTCACGTCAGGTGGCCAAAGTATTGGAGTTTCAGCTTCAGCATCAGTCCTTCCAATGAGTATTCAGGACTGATTTCCTTTAGGATTGACTGGTTTGATCTCCTTGCTGTCCAAGCAACTAACTAAACAATAACACAAAAATACCTTGTGTGTAAATGTTTATTTTTAAAAACCTGTGTAGGAGGAATAAAGATAGGAGTAAAGATAACAAGACATACTCTAACCACATGCAATTCAAAATATCACGAGGGAAACATTTATATGAGCAATAGTAATAGTGAAGTGAAAATGTTAGTCACTCAGTCGTGTCTGACTCTTTTTGACCTCATGGACTGTAGTCCATCAGGCTCCTCTGTCCATGGAATTTTCCAGGCAAGAATACTAGAGTGGGTTGCTATTTCCTTATCCAAGGGGTCTTCCCGACCCAGGGATTGAACCCAGGTCTCCTGCAATGCAGGCAGATTCTTTACCACTGAGCCAATCGTAATAGTAGCTAAATTTTATTGAGCACTTTTTCAGTGCCAAGCACTAAGGGCCTTAGGTGCACCAGCTAACATTATAGACACCAGAAATCTAAACATAAACAATAAACACTGTTATTATCTTGGTGTTCCCAGATAGTAAGCTGAGAGTTAGGGAAACTGAATGACTACTCATAATAAGGAGTAGCTGTAAATTCTGAATTCATCCTAAGCCAATACCCTAAAGCAGGTATAATGCCCACTGTATAGAAAATGCAAACACGGGGCTCCTGGAGCACCAGAAAGGAAGCAATTAATTTTGTTTCTTGAGATCAGGGAATACTCTAAAGAAGTTCTTATGATATACCTTTGAGGCTCCCAACAACAGCAACATTTAAAAGTGCTCACTATGTGTCAGATATTACTCTAAGACTTTACACATATTAAACTCATTCCTTAGGGCAATCCTGTGTGGTAGAGACTCTTGGTATCTCCATTATAGTAATGAGGATATGGACTGAAAGATAGATTAAATGGCTTATCCAAGGTCACACAGCTAGGAAGTACTAGAGCCAGGATTCTCAGCAAAGCAGTTTGGCTTCAGAGCCATCATAATTAACTTCTGGGCTGAAGAGCTGGATGAATACTGAGCATCAGCATTTTGAAGTCACTGTGGTTATTTTAAATATTTTAATTTAGTGATTCAATTTTTCAACAATTGATCACAGAATTATAATTCTCAATTCTCATAAAGGTTGTGATGATCAGAATTGTTTAACCTCTGATTTTCGATTTCTAAATGAGTGCAGTGAAAATGAAATCTTAATGCTTACCAGAGTTATTGTGAAATTTCAGTATATGAATATGAGAATTCTTTGCAAACTGCAAAGCACATGCAAAATTTAGAGAGCTATTATCATTCCACTAACTAGGCATAGAAGTGAAGAGTTTAGAAGTCCAAAAGGGCAATTAGAGGATTAGAAAGCTAAAACGTAGAGTGTATGAAGGGGGATGATCATATACATGGAATTGAAGGTCACCTTTTGAAGGATCTTGACTGCCATGCTAAAAAGTTTCTTAATTAGAATCTGAGGATAAATACAGCATTTCTGACCAGAAGAGATATTTGATCCTCTCTGTGCTTTTAAAATAACAGTTTGGGCAATGATTTGAAATGGGAGATCATAGAAAGAGGAAGACCAGTCAAGACCAGTCTATCTCCTACTAAAGTCTAGTTTAGAAAAGGCAGGGACTGGACCAAAGCTTGACATTGAGTAGAAAGAAAAGAATGAGAAAGTCCAAGATATCGCAGAAGCCAAACTAACCTGACTCCATGGTATGGAGGCTAAGGAAAAAGAAGTAAGATATTCAGAAGTTTTGTCTTGGCAATTGAGTATGTTTCAGGAAAGGGATCTAGTCAGGTTTATTTAGCCTATTCATTCATTTAACAAGTATTTATTGAGTACCTCCTAATGCTAGCACTCTTCCAGGTATTGCTATCATGTGCTGTCACTGTTCATCCTCATTGACAACTTTTTCATTAATCCATTCATCCTTGAAGTATTTTGAGCACTGTGTTAATGCAGAAGCTCCCCAACAGTATAAGTAGCTGATCCGAGGCAATATATCGCATGGAGTCAAGAGTCCAAGCTTATACATCTGCCTCTTCCTACTATACCTTAGCTGTGTAGGGCAGATACTAGGTTTCATTTCAGGCACATTAAGTTTAAGGATTCTGTGGAAAGTTAGAAATGCTGAGTTCTCATGCAATTGAGAAAAAAAAATCAAGACACAGAGTTACTACTTGGATCTATACTGGTGATGGCTTAAGGCTTTTAAAATCTTGCATTAAAGGAGGGAATTGAAATGAATTCTGAAGATTTTTTTAAAGAGCCAACTAAATTCAAATATAGTCTAATGCACACTCAGGATTTTGTGTAAGGTTGTAGTTTACCTGCTTACCCAGGCAAAAAATCATCTCTATATCTGTGAGTCCTGTGATCCTGACAACTGTATCATCCTTATCTTTGTATCACAGCATCTATAATAATGCTTGTTATACAATTGTCAATCAACAAACATTTGACAAATGAATGAAATACTGAAAAAGGAACAAATGAGGGAATAAAGCAAATAGGATGATAGAGCACATGGCTGGAGGTGGAGAATTAAGTTTCCCATATTTATAAATGTGACTCTTGTTTACTCATTTTTAAGGAGGTAAGCCATAATACCTGCTGTGCCTATCTTCTGGGGTTGTGTGAAAGATGAGTTAATTTTAACAAGCAGTGAGCATCTATGGGGGCTTCCCTGATGGCTCAGATGGTCAAGATTCTGCCTGCAATGCAGGTGACCCGAGTTTGATCCCTGGGTTGGGAAGATCCCTTGGAGAAGGGAATGGATACCCATTCTAGTATTCTTGCCTGAAGAAGTCCATGGACAGAGGAGCCCGTTGGTCTACAGTCCATGAAGTCACAAAGAGTCAGGCACGACTGAGCAACTAACACAAGCATCTATGGTGTATCTACTGTGTACCAGGTACTGTGCCAGGAATAGGGACCTACCAAGAATGAAAACAAGATTCCTGCCTTCAAGAGTTCACACTGGAAAAGCAAATGAAGCTAATAATAAAAATGCAAGGCTATGACCAATGAGCAAAGGGAAAGAGAAGCATCTATTTATGTGTATGTTATCAGGAAAGCCTTAGGAGAGGAGGTTGGCATGGGAGATGTAAAATGTATGAAGCATTACCCACATGTAATATAGCTGTGTTTTCAAGCTAGTACTAGTTGTTAGCAGACGCACATTCTATTTATTTTAATTCAGACATTCCAGAGTTTAACCTGTGCATCTAAGGACATTTTCCTAACACCCATCAATTCTCAACATAGGCATAAAGAGAAGGTTGTGAGTCTGATGTCAAAAGTGCAGAGTTGAAGTTTCAGCTCCACAGCAAAGTTGCTCTGCTACTGCATACAAGCATACTGTGTGAGACCAGAAAATTAAAGTAGATGCATTGCATAAAAGCACTTTACAAATTTTAGAATACCATATAAAATGTCATATGGGGGAAATGCTAACCATTATGAACATGCTTTTATCAGAAGTTTAGGGCTATAATTGCTCAGTATTTATAGTAAACCAATCAAATGCTAATAAATCCTGAATCTATACCTTAAACTTATTTTCAAAATTATCCTCAAGTGCGATGATCTGATGCTATTGACACAAGACACATGAGATCATATTACTGCCACCATCATCTGGTTGCCATGGTAACCATAGCAGGCTGGCAAGAAAGCTCCCTGACAGTTGAATTGGAAAGAACAAGAAAACTCAGCCCACTTCCTGCATTAAATGAATTACAAGTACATGTAAAGAAAGAAAAGAAAATTGCTACCCCTTAATCAGCTGCTTTTATTTTTTTATACTTATAAGGAATACAGAGCAAATAGGGGACCTCACTTTCCCACACACTGGGTTTCAGTGCTTTCATGAGGTTGGAAGGTGGCATTTAGGTACTGGCTATGAAAAAAAAAAAAACCTTAAAATACACATTAGCTTATGTAATAGTCTCCTCTCAGGCTTGTGCAGTATTAGGCGGCAGCTGAGTCAAGCCTCTTTCATGTCTCTGGATTCAGAGCCAAAATAGAAAGCCTAGGAGGACAGTAGCAAAAGTATCCTTCCAGCCTGAGAAATAGAAATGATACTTTAAAGAAATACCTTTTAATATTACATAAGCCAAATAGTGAACACCTAGGGAAAAAAGACTCACTTTTTCTTTCATTTGTAACTCTTTGATACCATTAGAAAATTTTGCATTTGGTATCCTTGCTACATTTGAAATGAATTTTATGTGAGCAAAGGGAGCAAACACTTCTATTGTCAGGTTGTCATTTTGAAATTCGGTGCTGCTCAGTAAACACTTTCTGAGCTCTGGCTACCAGCCAGGTGCTAAGGACACCAGGTGAATGTAAGACATGGTCCTTGTCCTGCCTACCTTCTGAGGGCACAGATGTGTGGGCAGAGAGGTTCCATTCGCTGTGCTGAGGGCAAGGAAGAGTGGAGGTTTGTGCAGAGTGCTCCTGGAAAACAGAGAAAGGACATCTTCATTTGAATGGAGAGTAAAAAATGGCCACGTGGAGAAGGAGGTGCCTGAGTCTAGAAAGAAGCATAATAGGTTAATTAATACAGTGAAGCAATGTCAATTCTCATTGAGTTTTTTGGTTTTGTTTTTAATCATTTCCCCCTCCTGAATTACTTAAGTCAAAGGAAGCTGCCCCCTCAAAAGTAAAAATTCATAACCTACTTGAATAAATTCAACATCCTCACTACTGACAAAAGTCATATTTCTGAAAGAACATTTTCAGTTCAGTCGCTCAGTCGTGTCCGACTCTTTGCAACTCCATGAACTGCAGCACGCCAGGCCTCCCTGTCCATCACCATCTCTCGGAGTTCACTCAGACTCACATCCATTGAGCCAGTGATGCCATCCGCCATCTCATCCTCGGTCGTCCCCTTCTCCTCCTGCCCCCAATCCCTCCCAGCATCAGAGTCTTTTCCAATGAGTCAACTCTTCGCATGAGGTGGCCAAAGTACTGGAGTTTCAGCTTTAGCATCATTCCC